>JARQOC010000006.1:60604239-60658936 GCA_033576535.1 Allobates femoralis | reverse complement strand
AGGGGTATTCCGTCACAGAGAAATAGAATTAGCTGCAGATGACCACTACTCTCTGGCAGCTCGGCAGCGGAAAATGGCGGAGCTGTGGAGCAGGGCCGGTGTCAGCGCCCAGCGTACCCGCCCAAATGCCAGGGCCCAGGCGTGACTGAGGGGCTCACGGTCGCACGCCTGCCTGCATCGGAGGTCAGCAGCGATGCAACCAGGAGATGACCGGTGATAGCTGGTTATCTCCCGGCCGCTCAGTCACACTTGGCGACGCTCCAAAGATCCCGACAACGATAAAACCTGTAGGTATCGCTGGAGCGTCGCCAAATGTAACGGTACCTTACTGATCGCTGGTGAGGTGTCACACGTGCAGATATATTAAACGAAGCCGCATTGCTGATTGGTCGCAGCTGCCCAGTATTGCCGTCGCGATATTGGCGCAGAATTTAGCCCCCACTCTCAGCGCGACAAATAACATTTAATGATAATGTATATATTTTACCCGGAAAATCCTGTGTATTCATTGCATTATTCTTACATCTTCATAAATAAACTATTTACATATGCTAGAATACCCGATGCGTTAGAATCGGGCCACCATCTAGTGTGTATATATATTCTTTGTAACAAGCCTGTTTCCCTGATCATTCCTCTTCCCTATACACTGAAGTATCATTTTGCAGATCTAGGAGAGATAGCCACAGCCTTGCTATATTTCCTTATAGATACCTTCAATCTCTACTCTGTGGGGGTAACTCTAGATTGTCTTTATACCTACAATTACAACTTGCATGTCCTTTAGGACATTATATACCTGGGCAGCATCAGTGACTCCTATACTATGTAACCTCTATTGAACTATAGGTAATATGTTTAATCTTTTTCTCTTACTCTTTTCCAGTCTATAGCTTCTATATCTTCCTTTGCTCTAAATAACTGTTTCAGACTTTTATATCTACTAGATAGTTCCCATTATCTGAAAAAGAATCGCGCTAGCATTAATAAATAAATAAATAAATACAGGAGCAACGTCTCCAGGGTAAAAATCTTTATACTTACTCCATTATATCACATCCGTAAAGGTTACCTAATCACTAGTATGACACAGAATTGTCTACTAGGTTCACACGCTCGACGGGACACCGATCACGGTCCATAACTTCAAATGGACTATACCAGTTTTTCTTTTTGGTTGCTAACTCCATTCCCACAGGAGTAGGCCACACCGTCATGGCCGCCATCAGGGCCTGCCTACTGTGACAGCTGTCAGGGGCCCGGCGGTGATTCATAGGAGAGGGGGCCCGGAGGAGAAATGAGGGGACGGACCCTGATCTCCTCCAGGCCACGCCCCCTCACCTCTTAGGTATCTCATCTGGACCCATCCCGGGGCCGGCATCACAACCGCAGGGGGTAACAGAGCCATGAAGAAGTGAGGAGGAGCCGAAAACAGTGCAGCCAATGGGAGCTGCAGGAGCGCGGGACATTCCTTCATCCAATCCACGCTCAGCCCTCGCTGCTGCTATTTCTGGTCCTCAGTGATCATCAGGAGCAGCGCGGGTGAGTGTGATACAGCACAAGCTGCAGTGAGGCTGAACCTGCACCAGTGTTGTGTCTTCCTGACCCTCCAGAGCAGCAGAAGCGGAGGCTCCTCAGTGATCAGGGCTGAGCTGTGACCACATTATCAGCACTCCACATCATTGAAAAGCCTACGCTCCTAATACTGAGCCCTCGCTACTCACCTGTAAATCTTGTGTGTGATCACTGCTTGTGCTGGTGACCCTCCAGCTGAGAAGGACAGGACACCACAGCTGCATTCCCAAGATTCCCAGAGCATTTACTCCACACTGCTCTGGAAAAGTAGAATCTGGAGCGTATATGGATCTCCATTGCGTATATAGCCCGTAGCCATCTCCATTGCGTATATGGCCCACAGCCATCTCCATTGTGTATATGGCTCGCAGCCATCTCCATTGCGTAAATAGCTCGCAGCCATCTCCATTGCGTAAATGGCCCGCAGCCATCTCCATTGCGTAAATGGCCCGCAGCCATCTCCATTGCGTATATGGCCCGCAGCCATCTCCATTGCGTATATGGCCTGCAGCAGTCTCCACTGCATATATGTTCAGCAGCAGTCTCCATTGTGTACAGTAAATAGCCATCTACATTGTGTACATGGCCCGCAGCAGTCTCCATTGCATATACGGCCCACAGCAGTCTCCATTGTGGACACAGCCAGCAGTCTCCATTATGTATTCTCTTGTGTTTATAGCCAGCAGCAGTTTTTATTGTGTATTCTCTATTGTGTACAGCCATCAGCAGTCTCTATTGTTTATACGGCCAGCAGAAGTCTCCATTGTGTATATCGCCTGCAGAAGTCTTTATTGTGTGAACAGCCAGCAGCAGTCTCTATTGTGTATACAGCCTAAAGCAGTCTCTATTTTGTGTGTGGACATTACTACAAAGATGGGGACCAGGATGTGGGACATTACTACAACATGGGGACCAGTATGAAGGACATTACTTCAATATGGGGATGAGGATGGGGACATTACTACAAGATGGGGACCAGCATGTGGGACATTATTACAAGAAGGGGACCAAAATGGGGACATTAGTACAAAATGGGGACCAGGATGGGGCACATTACTACAAAGATGGGGATAAGGATAGGGGACATAGGGAACATTACTACAATGATGGAGACATTACTACAAGATGGTGACCAGGATAGGGGACATTACTACAAGATGGGGATCGGGATGGGCACATTACTAAAAGAAGGGGATCAAGATGGGGATATACCTACAAGATAGGGACAAGGATTTGGTATATTACTACAAGAAGGGGATGAGGATGGGGCACATTACTGCAAATATCGGGACCAGGATGTGGACATTACTACAAAGACGGGAACCAGGATGGGGGACTTTATTACAAGATGGGGACCAGGATGGGGCACATTAGTACAAAATGGGGACCAGGATCGGGCATTACTACAAAGACGGGGACCAGGATGGGGGACTTTATTACAAGATGGGGACCAGGATGCGGCATTACTACAAAGATGGGGATTAGGATGGGGGACATTACTACAATGATTGGGACATTACTAAAAGATGGTGACCAGGATAGGGGACATTACTACAAGAAGGGGACAAGAATGTGGGACATTACTACAAGATGGGGGCCGGGATGGGCACATTACTACAAGAAGGGGATCAAGATAGGGACATACCTACAAGATGAGGACAAGGATATGGTATATTACTACAAGAAGGGGATGGGGCACATTACTGCAAATATGGGGACCAGGATGTGGACATTACTACAAAGATGGGGTCCAGGATGTGGGACAGTACTAAGAAGGGGACCAGGATGGAGACATTACTACAAGATGGGGACCAGGACGGAGGACATTACTATAAGAAGGGAACCAGGATATGGGACATTACTACAAGATGGCAAAAAGGAAGGGGCACATTACTACAAAATGGGAATAGGATGGGGCACATTGCTACAAAATGGGGACCAGAATGGGGCACATTACTACAAAGATGGGGACCGGGATGGGGGACATTACTATAATAAGGGGATCAAGATGGGGCACATTACTGCAAATATGGGGACCAGGATGTGGACATTACTACTACAAAGATGGAAACCAGGATGGGGAACTTTATTATAAGATGTTGGCCAAAATTACTATATAATGGTAATAAGAAAAGAAAATCAAAATAAAAGTATTAAAAATTGTTTTAACCACTAAAAATGCTACTTTATTTATAAACTAAAACAAAAGTGTGAGATTGTTATCACCACATATGTAATTACCAAACCTATACAACTGTATCTTAAACCATCTGATGAATGACATTTTAAAAAAATAAAGTAAATGAGAGAAAAGTTTAAAAAAAAAAAAAAAAAAAAAAGTGTTCAAAAAGTTTATAGAAAAAAATATAATATCAGTAAAAATGTCACTTTCTCCTACAAGGAATGCAGCCCCCCAACTGCATTTTTTTTGTATGTGCAGCCCATATACCCAGCCGAGTTTGGAGATGCCTGGACTAGTTTATGTTCACATGTTGCATGTGTTATTTTTTTCCTTCAGCAATTTTGCAAAATTACAATAAAAATGTAGAATTTTCGTAGAAACAAAAAAAAACAAACAAAAACAAAACAGCAGAATAAGGAAGAGCTGCCCTTAGTCAAGCACAGATTCCCAAAATCGCACAAATGCCTTCATATGGTAACCGAATCCTTGCCACACAAAACAGCAGGAAAATTCTGGGTCATAGATTTCAATACAAATACTTGGTAAGCAGAGAAAAAGAATAAGCAACATACGGTACTCACTTAGGCCCCTTTCACACTAGAACGCATCTGCCGCCTAACAGCCGTACTGGCGGCTCGCCACATGCATTGTCTATGGGACTTGCGGCAAGTGCGGTATAGCCGCAATTCCGGTACTTGCGGCAGCGAAAAACAAAATGTGGTCAGCAGCGTTTTTTTCGTGGCTGCAAGTGCCGAAACCGCTGCTATACCGCACTTGCCGCAAGCCCCATAGACAATGCATGTGGCGAGCCGCCAGTGCGGCTGTTAGGCGCCAGATGCGGTAAATCTGCCGCATCTGCCGCAATCAGCGAATAATGCTAATGTCAAAGGAACCTGAAAGAGTAACTGATTTTTATGTCAACAATAATTAGTACACGTGAAAATAAGCAGCTTTGTAATAACATCTCAGAGAAATCAGCTTTATCTTCCTCCTGGACTAATTTTTCATTCTCAAAATTCTTAATTCACAGGTAAAATGTGTCTTCGGTGAATACAGACTTTCCCATTACTGAGATAGGAGATGGCATTTGGTGCTCAGAAAATTCTATGGTCAAATGTAACTCTGGTTTTCAGGAGAACTTACAGCAGAACCTCAGTCTCCGCCTCCAGCGCCTCCCCTCAGTCTCCGCCTCCAGCGCCTCACCTCCGCCTCCAGCGCCTCACCTCCGCCTCCAGCGCCTCACCTCCGTCTCCGCCTCTAGCGCCTCCCCTCTGCTGCTGACAGCGTTTTTTTTTTCGCAGCCGCAACTGCCGGAACTGCGGTTTTACCACACATGCCGCAAGCCCCATAGACGATGCATGGGGATTGCCGCAAGTGTGACCGTTAGGCAGCAGATGTGGTATATCTGCCGAATCTGCAGCAATCAGCGAAAAACGCTGATGTGAAAGTGGCCTTAGAGAAAGAACAGAATCTCTCTGACATTACAGAATTGCTTATTTTCATGAGTTCTATTGATTCATGAAATAAAGATTAAAAACAATGGTTACACTTTAAGTATAAAGACAAACATATTACCGTAGCTAAAAGATTTTAAAAAATAAGTACAGTAAGCAGGTGTGAACATTTGGGGATCAAAAATAACTACGGTAATGATCTTCTGATATATGTTTCTTTTTTTTCTTTTTCCAGTGAGGATCAGCTAGAATCACTGATATGATCAAAATGAGGGTCTAAAATTTCTCCCTAGTCTCAACACTTATCACCGTCCCTCATGCTTTACACTACAGCTTTGCTTTCACAATCGTGAAGTATGTGGAAGATATAAAGATGATTGAGTAAAAGAAGTAAAATCACAACCACTCAACACTGAGGCATCGAGGGAGGAGGGGGCTTTGTTGGTTCACAGCCCTCTGTACATGAGACGAGATCACCTTTAGCTGGGTTCCCTTACACTCCTGGAGAATAAACTGCTGTAAGACATGTATAGTAACCAAGCAACACAAGCACCTACCAGCCTTTTGGCCTCCATGCTCTTTGAACACTTATCCTTTTGCCGTCCGAGAATAGTAACATAATGTTGGACATCGGGGTCAAACATCTCCGCTCCGCAGAAGGCGCTGGCCCACCCGGAGCTGCACCTGAACACCTCAGACGGGCAGATGGACATGCTTTCTCGCTGCTTCACTTCTTCATTTTCTTCGGAGAAATCCGGACTGACACATAGACGGTTACAGTCGGGGAACGCGCTGTACACCAAGTTCTCCTCGCTTCCCTCCGGCACCCTGGGGACACGCGGCTGCTGATCCTGACCGGCGGTATGTGCTGGAGAATCAGTCATGTCTGTCTCATGAGATGAAGTGTGACTCTCAGCGCCCGCCGCCACCTGCGGCTCACAACCTTTAAATGAGAAGAAGTAAAAAGGTCAAGACTGGAAGAATTCACACCGTGCTCTCCAGAAAGAAGCAAATGCCAGAAAATAACAGATTGTCAGAGAGCGAAAAGTCAAAGCAAAATGTGGAAAAGCCTTCTGTGTTTTCAGATCACAATGCAGACTGTAGATTAGCAGCAAATGATCCTCCTTAAAGAGGACCTGTCACCCCCCTGGTGCATGGCAAACTGAATGCAGCATGTCTGCTGCATTCAGGGAAGGGGTCCCCCATGGCTCTGGTCCCCCATGGCTCTAGCCCCCCTGTAAGCTTTAAAAAATACTTTAGAAACCTTACAGTTAAGAGGTCGCCTGGGTGGGATCTTATTAAGAGGTCCTCACTGCTGGAAAAGTCCTCCCTGCCTTTTCCTTGTGTATTCCACCCCCTCTATGTGTCTGCCTCCGCCTCCTCTTCTTCTGGGTCTAGCCTCCTCTTCTGCTCCTGCTCCTTGTGACGTCAGGAGCAGAAAAGCAGGGCAGACCGAGAATAAAAGGAGGCGGCGGCAGACACGGAGGGGGCGAAGGCAGGGAGGTCTGTGCCAGCAGCCAGGACCTCTTAATAAGATCCCACCCACGCGACCTCTTAACCAAGGTTTCTAAAGTCTTTTTTAAAGCTTACAGGGGGGCTAGAGACATGGGGGACCCCTTCCCTAAATGTAGCAGAAATGCTGCACTCAGTGCTGCATTCAGTTTGCCTAGCACGGGGGGGGGAATTGACAGGTCCTCTTTAAAAGGAATCTGAAGAATTTCACCCCCCACCCAAACTATTTATATATGAATGTAGCTTTTTCTGTTACTGAGAAATCTGCATTTTAAATGATATCCAAATGAGGCCAAGAAGCTATGGTAGATCTGAATCCTCTGTCACTCAAGCTCTATTACCTGCATTAGTAGATCTAAAGCTTATCACACCAGCACTATTCCATGCCTGTCACTCAAAGCTCTCTTCCCTGCCTTTGCAGATCTGAATCTTTTGTCACTCCTGCTCTACTCACTTGCTTTGTAGATGTGAAGCCTCTGTCACTCCAGCTCAGCACCAGCTCGTTCTGCTTGATTAATGGAAGCAGGTGGAGGTGGTGTTGGGAGGGGAATAGAGCTGGAGTGACAGTGGCTTCAAAATTAACAGTAGCTTAATCCTGCTGACAGATTCCTTTTAAATTACTCCCTGAGAAAGTATTCCAGTCATGTCTGGAAGTTAGAAACAAAACCCTGCTCCCCCTATTTTTTTTTTTTTTTAAAGCACCAATATGACAGATGGAGAGGAATTCAGCAGTCTCTCCCAACTAGCATCAGAGCACTACTGTCACCCTATAATAGTGACAAAGGAGGGTGAAACATGACAGACGTAACCCTGCTACCAGTATCTAACCACTTAGGTGCCACAGTTAATTGATAACAGTGCCTTTAAGGGGTTAAACAGCAGCAAATCTGGGCAGTATTATTAAAGGTAGGCGATTGCTGTATAACACAGCCGACACTCATAGCATAGAAAGTGGGTAAGTGCATGAGCCAGCTTTATTTGCCTGCATGGACATCATATGGTAGATGGGTTTAAAGGGATCACAGTGCAATTCCAGATGCCCCCACAAAGGTGGTGCTGTTGTAAGAAAATAAAACGTGCACTGACTATAGCAATTTGATACCTGCCTGCAGGCTGTATGTGGTACTGCAGTCCTATTAATTTCAACGGAGCAGAGCTGCAGTAACAGGCACAACCCATGCACAGGTGCGGTGCACTTTCTGATTAGAAGCAGACATGTTTTTTCATTGCTGTATAATCCCTTATAAATTTATAAAAGCCACAAATTGCAGCCATAGCTACAAATACAGATGTGGACAGAGAATTCTTTGGAATGATAATTTCCTGTCTTTTTATCATGTGTGATAACGTGTATCCGCCACAAACCTGGTGGCTTTATATCTACTGTAGGGTCTATGTCCTCCGGTGACAAAGAATAGTGCGACTCAGGGGGTGAATCCAGCTCTGCAGCCCCATGGGGGGCGATGTCTGTGGCCTCCTCTCCGTCTGAGACGATGGTCTGTTCGCTGGCTGTCTGTCTTCCTTGCTTCCTAACTTTTCTTGTTTTGCGCTGAATCTTTTTTAATATTTGAGCAGGATTATTGTTCAGGGAGGAATCGGGCGCTGATTTACTGCAGAAAACAAAAAGTGAAAGGTGATTTTCAAATCAATTACAAGTGATGTTGTCTTACCCCAAAAAATCATTCCAAAGAGCCACCCACTAGGTGTCTCACGTGTTTAATTGGCTTCCCTCTGCCTGCTGTAAAGTGTAATCCATATCTAGCACCTGACACACAGACAAATTTCAGGAAGAGAAACAGAGGGCAGGGTTTCTAGACCAGGAAGTGGAGGGCGGGGCAGGATTCTAGACCAGGAAGTGAAGGTTGGGGCAGGATTCTAGACCAGGAAGTGGAGGGGGGACAGGTTTCTAGACCAGGAACAGGAGGGCGGGACAGTGTTTCTAGACCAGGAACAGGAGGGCGGGACAGTGTTTCTAGACCAGGAAGTGGAGGGTGCGACTGTCTCTCTGCTCCTGCTCACATGTCTGACAAACTGAAAACAAGTATAACAGAGATGGAACAGGCAAGCCATTATTACATTGCTAGACACAAGAGACAGTGTGAAAGGAGTAAAAAGTCCCTGCATCTATAGTGCTGGCAGAACACCACAAAGACGAATAGTCACTTGAAAATTAATGGATAGGAAGTTAAACGGCATGAGAATCAGGACAGTTTTTGTACATTTTAGACTTCTCTAATCGGTTGTGAGGGAAAAGGGCAGCAGGGACATGCTTTCCTACAGATTTTGTCTGAAAGGACATTAATAGTTCATGACAACTACTGCTTTACATTTAAAACCTATCATGCTGGTTAGGTGGGGGATACCACATAAACACTCTTTCCTGCCTAGAGAGCAGGACATCCCCTGTGCTGTTCCTCTCCATAGAGGTTCATTAGATTGTAGACTGTGAGCCCTCGTGGACAGGGTTCCTGCCCCTCCTGTACCTGTACGTCCTGATCGCCTAGATTTAGTGTACTTGCTCTTGTCACCCTTATCCTCATGTAAAGCGCCATGGAACCTAATGGCGCTATATAAATATATAATAATAATAATAATTAGAGCATCAGAAATTGTTTAATGTCCTCACTTACATTATTCCTGTTCACTGTGACTTGGGACGGAAGTAACTGAACACGTTTCGCCATTTCTAAAGCTTCCAAAAATCTCATTGGAGAGGAGCAGGGTCACTTGTTCTCACAAAGAATTTGCTTTCCATAGAGATGAGTGAGAGTGCTAACCTAATTTTCTTTTCTTTTCCTAGCGCCAGTCTAGTTTGTGGACGGTGATTGCTATTGCAGCTTAACCCCATTTACCTTAAAGGAATCATTCCTCTTAAATAGTTTGGGGGGGTGTAATTCTATGCATATATAGGTCTTCCAAGACAATTCCAGGGATGAATTTACATGGACAGTCAGGCTGACTTCACACTATGTTTTTTACCATCCTGTTCTGTTCGTTTTTGAAACAAACAGAACAGGATGGTTTTTGCCTCCCATATATCCCTATGGTGCCGGATTGGTCATATTTGGCAATTCAGTTTTGTGTATTCAGTCCCGGATTCGTTTCAGTCCTGTTTTTCCCCAGCCCCAAAAACAAAGTCTGCTCCGTTTTTTGGGCTCCGGTGACAAAACCGGACAGAAACGAATCGGTCCAGTCCGGGACACTTTACATGGGTGCCTATGGAGCCGGATCCTGGGTACAGAGCATGCGCAGAACAGGAGCGCTGCTCTGTACCTGTGCTATATGTGTGTAATTTCCCTTTAGCAGTGTATGTACATACACTGCTAAATAAATTAAGTCAAGGAATGGTCAAAAAAAAAAAAAATCAAATATTTACCTCTCCGGTGACTGTCCCGGGAAGACGTCTGATTGTGCAAAGACCTTAAAAGAGGATTGGCTGGTAGTAATCAGCTGATGTGTCATGTGACCACTACCAGCCAATTAGCTGTTGATCAGCTGATCAAAGTCCTTGCAGTATCCTTGCTGCATCGGATGTGGATGTCTCGGATCCCAGGACAGGTGAGCATTTATTTTTTTTTTATTTTTAATGCCCACTGATTTCAATTACTTCACTTGATGTTCATACACTCCTATAGCAAAAGTACTTCAGGCTCGGCTCCTCCCAGCTCTGTCAGTCCAGATCCCTCCAGACTGACAGAAATGGCATCCGGAGTTTACAATCCGGGCCTGTCCGTTCCTGTTTGTAGGGTCCTGCAAAAAACAGGATCCCACGGACAGGAACAAAAACGTAGTGTGAAGCCAGCCTCAGTTCCCCTGTCACTGAGAAATCAGCATTTTAATTGATATGTAAACGGCTGCGGTAAATCTGTATCGTAAGTCACTCCAGCTCTATTGCCAGACCAGCGCCACCTCCTCTTACTTGACCGACGGGCCTTTTTCCTGAAATCACACAGCATAGAGGCTGGCAGTAAGTAAGAGGAGATGGGGCAGGACATGGAATAGAGCCTGAGTGACAGAGGCAATCTACCATATTCATTTGCATATTATTTAACCTGTTGATTTCTCGATAATGGAGTAACGGGTTTACCATATAAAGTTACTGCAGAACAGATCTTTGAAAAAGGTATATGCACATATAGGTTTGTTTTCTTTTTGCAGGGGGTGAAATCCTGACCGATTATTTTTAAATAGATCTAGGATATGAACCAAAATTAAGTTTTTTCTGGGAGAAAAAAAAAAAGGTCCTTGTTCTAATTCCAGATTACACCTTTAATATGTTCTACATCTCATTGTACAGAACAGTTGTCCCATTCTGGAAACATGAAGCTTTCCGTCTGTCCCCCTATGACGACTATAGCAATTGATTTGAGCCCATTTTACATGGTCGTCATAGCTGTCACTTTCTAAACCAATATTTGCAGAATGATTGAAGAGAAATGTTCCCATAAAGAAAATCTGCCTGATTATATTATTAAATAATGATCATTCTGATAGAAATGACCCAGTGCAGGATCTGATGGACCATAAGTCACTTGTGCAGCACCTGATGGGTGGAGGAGATCTGCCATTGATGATCTTGTAGAGGTTTTCCAGGAGGACGTTGTCCCAGTAGAGGTCACAGAACTTCTCACAGATCGCGCTGCAGAAGGTCGAGTGCTGAAGACCTTTCAGGGCAAGAATATATTCACCTACACAAAAGGAATCAAAATCACCATAAATTAAAGAGAACCAGTCACAAGGTTTAAAGCAGACAGCTTTTGCCCCTATTTCATTCTAGTAGTTCTCCAGAATTTTTCATTTTTGCCATTGCCAGCCATATGGTTCAAGGCATGTGGACCTTTCTATTCTATTATTGGCTTCTCATCCTGGAGGCTGCAGTGAATGCGGCCTCTAGGACCCTGCACCCTGCCATGTCACCAGGTGACGTAGCTCGGTCACATGGTGCTGTCTAAGGTCCAGCACAGGTCCTATGGTCTTGGGATGAAGAGAGATTTCTGTGGGAGCTTGGCGAGGTGAGTAAAACGGCAGAGAAATAACCCCAAAAGCGGATGTGTAAACAGCGCAGCGTGTGAATGGAAAACAGTGAAATGCATTGACTTGGCAGTGACAGCAAACGTCAATGCGTTTCACTGCAATAGCGCATCCGCAATTAGCGGATCACAAGCGCTGCAACTGTGCGGCGTGTGAACATAGCCTTAGGCTATTTTTTATGGTCTGTCCCAATGGAGCGATGACACAGAGTGATGTCCAGGCCTGTTCCAATAACCCAAAATGAAAAATGTCAGCACGTCCTAACAAACATGTGAACAGGTGCAAACTGAACAAACTAAGCCCAGCAAAGAGATACGCCTTGGCGTTGGCTGTTGGGCCCACACAAAACTGGCCTTTTTATGTGCCAAGTGTCTAAACTTTTAATTGTATTTCCTTAGCAGTAATGCACGTCCATATTCCTATATTCAATGTCTGTATACCTTAGTGTTTCAGCAGCTATTTGTTACCACATATTTCATGTTCAATTTTTGCAACTGTTCTGACGTTTGTAGGACAAGCAGCTAGTTTTTTCATTCTAGATTATGGGGTCATGCCTTCTGACTGTGCACTCCCATCTGCTTATGGCGATTTTACATTTTCTATCAGCAGGTTCCTGCTTGCATAAGATAGGAACCCAGTAAAGAGATTCACCTTGTCACTGGCTACTGGGCTCACATAAAACTGGTCTTTTTTTGTGGCTGTGCCTCTATTTTTAAATGTATTTCCTTAGCAGTAATGAATGTCTAAATTCCTATATTCAGTGTTTGCATACCTTGGCGTTGCAGAGTGCAGCTGTTTATTTGTTAAAATATGTTCCAATAACCCAGTCATCACCCTAGCCCACCAGGGAAACTAGGTATTCATGACTAAAGACCTCTGTAACAATATGTGATGTAGCAGGACTGTGAAAGTAGGGAATATTGCTATCTAGGGTGTAGTCATCAATCACTTTAAAAATCATGTAAATAGGCGTATTCCAGGCTAAACACATTATCGCCGATTGACTGAAGACCCTTTTAAAGGGTTAATCCTATTCTTCGTAAAAAGGAATTGTAAGACAATACAATACCATAAACACAAGCAATTTTGCAATTCACTTATTAAAATTTTCAGCCATTCTTGAGATATTAACACTTTACAGCTCGTTGCCTTGGAGACCGACCAATGATGATAGACATCATAACACGAGCAGTGCTTACAAGCTGTTTTCTATGAAGCTTGTAAGCACTGTTTTGGAGAGCAGGCTGGGATTGTCAGCACAGGAGCGGTGGTCAGTCTCCGGCAACAACCTGTAAACAAAAGTTAATATATCAGGAATGGCTGACCCTCATCCCTTCATTCTGCTCTATAATACCGAAAACTCCTGTAATGGTGTCATAGACTTGCATGCACCCTGGCCCTCCTTTGAAGTCTCTTTTACTGCTGATCCATATGAAATCCAAGACAATGTAACAATGATGACCTACACTGTTGATAGGCGATAAACTTATTTAGGCTGGAGTTCCCCGTTTTTTTTTTACTACTTACCCATTGCAATATCTTCAACTCCATTTTCTAAGTAGCCGTCAAATGCAAACTCCTCGTGTAAGACGTTCACCACTCTCTGCAGAGGGGAGTTTGTCAGCTTCCTAGCTGGAGATTCTCCATTAACCAAAGTCTCATGTGAGGCGTTACTGGAGGGGGAATCTTGTTTCCCCAGCCAATTGTTGACAAGTGTGCCGTTCATAGAAGGTAATCCATCACTGGGAGCACTTTGTGATGCTTTACATGAGGCTGCTGGAGGAGATGTGGAGGATGCATGGTCATTTCTAACCAAGTCATTAGTTACACTAGACCCAGGAGGAGGCACGGAGGAGGACTTGATGGTCTGGGACGCGGGCTCCGCTGACAAAGATACGCTTGGGATATGCTCTGGGATACTGAGCTGGACCCGGACAAGAGTGAGATTTCCAGTTCTCGGATCCTGCTTTAATAAATAATTATTGACTATGGGGCTGTTGGTCAGGGTCGAGGAGTTGGAAGACACTGAAGAGGCCGCTGAGGGGCTTTTATCTTTCCGATCGCAAGTACAGTCCGTAATACTGGAGTCTGGTTTAAAAGAAACTTTGGCTCTGAAGGAGTTACTGCCAGATTGTGTTACTTGGCTTGATTTCTCTTTGGCCACATGGTTCTCTACTTCCTTTACAGATATGTCCTCTTCTACGAGGTCTTCAGTACTGGCATATGGTTTGGGGTAAGGTGACGGGTTTGGTAATTGATTGCTGGAAGAAATGTACATATATTTAGAATAAAAAGGTTATACAGGGGCACAAAACTTAAGAGATTCTTCAATCGCCTTCTTGTTGTTAGCAGTGAGCTACAGAACAATTGACAGCTCTATACGGCAGTATTGTCCTACTTATTGTCCTGCTTTGCCTCAAACATTGGAGGAGTCCTCACCATATCCATCCTGCCCGCATCAGAGCTGCACTTACATCAAGCAGCAAAATACTCAGATGCCTGGAGCGGTAGACGAGCGCGTCAGTCACAATATACTAGATTAGGAAGAAGGCACGCATGCCGACACACGTGTCAGGAGGTGGCACTGGGGAGAATATCAGGGATTTGATTACTCTTTGATTTTCACTATTAGGGAACTCTCTTGCATGATTATTAAGATCCCTGCACAGGGTACATATACTGTAACTAGCTGTAGAGCCAGGAGTTGCTCAGGTTACAATAATAAATGGGGCGGGAAAAACTGGAGGGGGTGGAGCCATATGCATCAAGAGCATTATGAAAGGGGTGTGGCAAACCAGAGAAAGCAGAGCCATATGTATATGGGGCATTAATAAGGGGGCAGGGGTATGAAGGGGGAGGAGCCATACACACCCAACACAATATGAAGGGGGCGGGTCTATGAAGGGGCAGAGCATGTGTGTCTGGCACATTATAAAAAGGTGGGGCTAAACAGAGGGGCAGAGCCATATGCATACAGCACATTATGAAGGGGAGGGTTATGAAGGGGGCAGGGCTGTGTGTGGACATTCATACATACACACACGTTCCGCTTTATATATTAGATATAGAGGCAGCAGGCTGGGCTTCTCGCCCCCTCCCCCTGTGCCACGTCTCTCCCCCTTGACAGGAGACCCTGTGCAGCGTATCTCCCCCTTGACAGGGGACCCTGTACGGCGTATCTCCCCCTTGACAGGGGACCCTGTGCGGCGTATCTCCCCCTTGACAGGGGACCCTGTGCGGCGTATCTCCCCCTTGACAGGGGACCCTGTGTGGCAGTATCACCCCCTTGACAGGGAACCCCTCTGTGCTCTCTCGATGTCCCTGACAGGGAGCTTGTATGTCCTCTGTCTCAACCCCCCTTATGATCTTTTACCTCCTGCACTGTGTGATGAGCGCAGTGTCTGACGGTTGGCAGTAGATCTGTGTCATTATCCCTGGCAGGGACCAGTGACATCACCTGTGGCACTAATCTCCTTCACCACTGGGTACAGTGACACTGCTGGCTGCTTATTACAATACATAAGGCACCAGCAGTCGGACGCTACATACACCATACAGCAGAAGGAAGAAGGAACAAGTGCAAGAGCAGGCCAGGGGACACCATCCGGCAAGCAGCACGGAAAGTATCCCCGACAGAAAGTGGCCCCCCCAGGACGTCCAGGACCCCGGCACTTGCCCAGGTGCTGATGCGGACCATGTCTGCACTTTATATAGGACTCTCTACATATTGTTCATGCTCATTGTTTGATCAGCTCCCTCCATACATTATGATATACTAGTTAGGTATACCTGACTGTGCTGCTGTGCCATATCTTTCTCATCCTTTTGGATCATTATCCTGTCACTTTATGTATTACCCCTTTTCTATTTTTTATCATGTTTCAATAAATAATTGTATATTTTATATTACCTTGTTTGTTTTTGTGCTTTTTTTTCTATATGATCATGTTATTGGTTTTGGCACCTTCAACATTTATATATAACCCTTGTCCTGTATACACATGCTTACCCTTACTGTACTTCTTAATATTTTATTCATTTTTTGTATGTTCTTTACCATTATGGAGAACTTTACTCATGTATATGATTGCTGACAGCTATATATATTCTCACCATAGATTAGAAAGTGCGGTATTCTCATGAAATACATGCTTGATATTTTTATTTTCAGGATAATCCCTTTAAAACACATGAATAACACACATAGAAAGAAGACACAATCCGCACCTGTTGATGTCCGTGTTCTGCATAATAACAATAGGTTTAAAGTATGTGGCTGGAGATGTAAACGCAGCGGGTAGATTGGTGGGGAGATCCTTCAGCGGGACTGGTCCTTTCACAGCCATCAGTTTCGTTTGGGTTGTGACCGGAACGAAGCCTGTGAATACAATCAGGAGTTTTATATGTATTTAGAAAAAAAAATTGTGAATGGCGTCCTGTGCATGCAAACCTGTGCATAGCAAATCATCTCCCCCATGTCTTGGCAGATTGATGGTGATTTTTATCGGTTCTGTGCACCGGTCCTTTTGCTTTTTTTGGGGGATCTGACTGCATCCTGTGTAAGTGCTGTGTTGGATTTGTTTTTGGCTGCAACTGGTGAGTTAATCAATGATAGGAGGGCAGTGGTTTGGTGCCATGTCCACATGGCGACTGTCGCCAAACAATGCGCTGCTATTATTGATACTTTAGACCACCACACAATCAGATCATATTCTGATGAAAGTCCACAATTAAGGACTGAAACGTTAATGTTTTACTTTTGATTGCCATTAAAATTGTTTATTCACCATCATTTTTGAGTGTTGAGTCACTTTAGATATTTGCAATGTAAGGCGGCTTTAGATCACACAAAATATGGAATTTTTGGGAAAAAAAAAAATTCACCTGGGAGGTGAAAAAAGCCCCTAAAATGCCCATAAAAAATATATGAGCGCTGATTATGGAGATGAAGAAGACTCTGCTTACCTGCTGAAGTCCCCGATCCATGATGACTGTCCTCGTCATTATATAGGCAGCTCCGCACAGTCTTAAAGAAGAGAAAACAAAAAGGTTTTATTTATTTATTTTTTAGAATGAGAGTGAATGGCTGACTGTATGGACATACATGGTACATGGACTGCAAAGCTGAAGGTCAAACATCACATGGCTCCACAAACGTTTACACTGAACAAAGTGTGAACGGCACCAGAGAAGCATTTATATTTTAAACAATTTAAATGGGAAAGATTTCAGCCATAATTTCTATTCAAAGAAACTTGTCAGAAGGTTTATGATATTTAATCTAAGAGCAGCATGATGTAGGGACAAAGAACCCAATTCCAAGTATGTGTGCTGTAATTTTAATAAAATCAGTGTTTTATCAGCAGGAAATGATCACTGTGGGACTAGGCGTCATGTGCTACACACAGCTAATATGTAGCCCCACCCTCAGCACTGATTGGCAACTTTCTGTAAACATGGTCAGCAAACTGCCAATCAGTGGTGTGGGCGGGGTTAAATACAGCTCAGCATTCTAAGCACTGCTACAGCTGAAAGAACAGGGATTCTATCAAAGCTGCAGTAAGCAGACCAGAGAGCTGGAATCAGGCTCTCAGCCCCTACATCATGCAGCGCTCAGATCAAAAAGATCAAAAAGCAAAAACTTGCTAACAAAGTTCTGCACATACATTCAATAATGCCCCCTCTCCACAATACACACTTCATGGTCTGCATAAAATTGTGCTTATCTGAGAATAAACGTTCTGGGCTAATGCATTTTGATGACCCAAACCCTTCTTACCACCTTATAGGTGTTAGCTGGCCTCTTTCAGGCCCAAAGAAATCAGGGGCAAGGCACACTTCCCTCAAATGTGTATGGGCAACTTAAAGGGATCCTGTCACCCCCAAAACACCTGTAAACCTATTAAAAGCTGTCCCTACAGCATAGTAACACTTTCCCTACACTCCTTTTACCTCCTAAATGCAGCAAGTGACATTGAAGAAAAACGTTATAATAGTACCTCATTAGTGATGATAATGAGTGACTATGCTATTCATAGTCACTCATCCTGGCTGCCCCTCTTCTTCATATCACGCCTGAATAGGCGTGATCTTCCTCATGGATTCAAATTGCCGCCTCCCTGCGCGCCTCCGATCTCTCCCATTGCGTGCGGGCTTCAGTGTGGGGCTCTATGACGCGATCCGCGTCATACCCGGCGCCGGGTGACGTATTTACACCGGCGCCGCGCTGTCAGCTTCAAAATGCGCACTGCGCATGCCCATGCGCAGTACGCATTTTGAAGCTGACAGCGCGGCGCCGGTGTAAATACGTCACCCGGCGCCGGGTATGACGCGGATCGCGTCATAGAGCCCCACACTGAAGCCCGCACGCAATGGGAGAGATCGGAGGCGCGCAGGGAGGCGGCAATTTGAATCCATGAGGAAGATCATGCCTATTCAGGCGTGATATGAAGAAGAGGGGCAGCCAGGATGAGTGACTATGAATAGCATAGTCACTCATTATCATCAGTAATGAGGTACTAGAATAACGTTTTTCTTCAATGTCACTTGGTGCATTTAGGAGGTAAAAGGAGTGTAGGGAAAGTGTTACTATGCTGTAGGGACAGCTTTTAATAGGTTTACAGGTGTTTTGGGGGTGACAGGATCCCTTTAAGGTTGTCTGAAGCTCAAGGCAAAACATCCAGGTTGGGATCTCCATATCTCCTCTGGGATCTGGACAAACATCTGCTATCACAGTAGAAGAGATGACCACGAACACAGGAGACCCTTTACACAAAGGTCTATTGAGAGCCAGAGATATCTTACACGTTACAAGCGGGCCCCTCACATACATGAAGAGCAATGGGTATCATTAATTGGTCGTTGCTTGTTGGGTCTCAATTGGTTTTTGCCTGATGGCCTTTTAATAATCTTCTATTGGAGAAGTAATATAAGTAATATAAGATCAGCCCTGGCTGGGGATTGCCCCCTTAACTCCTTTGATTCTATTACCAGACATGGCCACCACTGCACTACTTCTTAATCGCATGGGTTGCCAAAGACCATCAGGAAGAAGGTGGTGGTGGAGGCCTTGGAGGTTGGCCATGCTGGTGTAGACAGTTGGCCATTTGGATCACTGTCCTTGCTCACACTCATTTCCCACAGTATATGGTTATAGGACAGATGTGATGACCCTCAGCAGGTGTACCACATTCTGGACTATGTGGGCTCCATAAAAGCTTATAAGAACTACTCATCGACCCACCTGATCCGTGAGGCTGATTAATCGTGACCAAATCGCTTTACTATCTAATTTCTTTTGCTCCAGATATTTCTTGCAGGCCTGGAATAAGAAAGAATACACCATTAACAAGACTGACCATAAACAAGTGAATGAGCCAAGTCTTCCCAGGGCAGATGCTGGCTGTGTTACACGGCCGGCACCTGCCTCTAACCATTGGAACACCGTTGTCGATCACAGACATCAACATTTAACTTGCACCATTGTGGGTGTACGCCCATTTGGATGGGGGGAGCTGCTGTAAACCTCTTTTGCTTTCATCCTGGCATTCCTGGCCTTCATAAAAAAGTGATTTATATGTAGGACCTCTACATATAAAAGACATTCTGCCATAATGAGTTACTGCAGAATATGGTACAATGGGGCAAACTATCAAAAAACTGCAAGTCCATGTCCCCCAGGGGGGAATAAACAAAAAGGTGTACTTAAAAATTAAATAAAATATAATTGTAATAATAATAATAATGGTGAAACTATATTAACAATAATTATATTAAAATAATATTAATTAAATAAATTATATATATATATATATATATATATATATATATATATATATATATATATATATATATATATATATATATATATATATATATAAATATAAATATATATATATATAAAAAAAAGTGGGTCAGGGAGCAGCATAAACAGCTGAAAAGGAGGTGCAGGCAAATCAAACCTTATCTTTAAAGGGAACCTGTCACCCCAAATCACCCTTGTAAGCTGTAAATACATGTCCCTGAAGCATTACACTACAGTCCTACACATCCCTTTGTGGTGTTTTAGTTCAATATGAAAGTGCACTTTAGTCGTTTGCAAACTTACTAAATCCATGCCAGTGGGGCGTTCCCAAGCCTCCTTGTCTGCGAGGCGGTTCCCCTGTGTGCCGCTGTATTACGCCCTAAGGCTACTTTCACAACGATTTTGTAAAATCCGATGCTGTCCGATATAAATCGGACAGCATCGGATTCCTCTGATGCCTGGAATCGGGTGCCAAATAGGCATCCGATTCCGACAGAAAATAGGATGCCTGCCCTCCTGTCAGATCGCTCCCTGAGAGCTGTCATGTCTCTCCCCCGGTCCTCTCCTTTATCCCCTGTGTCTCCCCTCTTGGCCCCCGGTCCTCCCCTCTTATCCCCTGTGTCTCCCCTCTTATCCCCTGTGTCTCCTCTCTGCACCCCCGGTCCTCCCCTCTTGGCCCCAGGTCCTCCTATGAGTCCATCCCCAGTCCTTCAATGTGCTGCCCCCATGTGTCCTCCGGCCCCCCCATGTGTCCCCCTCCTCTCCTCTTGTCCTCCCCCTCTCCTCCTCTCCTTTTGTCCTCCTCCTCCTCTCCTCTTGTCCTCCCCTCTCCTCCTCTCCTTTCTCACCTGTCCATGACTCCTGCACGGTCCCGCGCGTCTCCGGTGCCTTGCTGTTATGTCTTCTGTGCTGCCAGGACCTCTCGTGATGTCACAATCACATGACTGCCGGCTATTGGTTCCTGGCAGTCATGTGATTGTGACATCACGGCAGGTCTTATCAGCACAGACGGCAAGATACCTGGAGATACCGGAGACGCCGGGAGACGACGTGGGCCTCGTGGACAGGTGAGCATAGTTTTTTATTTTTTTAATTAACCCATTCATTCACTTTTGGAGCGATTTTAGTGTACTGAGCATGCTCAGTACACTAAAATCGGTCCGAGGAGACATCAGATGTTTCCTCGGACCCTGCTCCATAGGGCCCCATGTTAAATTGATCGGGTCGGATCGGATGTGCACTAAATGCCATCCGATCTGGTCCGATCCGAATCTGTCAGAGTTTATTTTCGGTGCAAAAATCGGAGCAAGCTCCGATTTTTGCACCGAAAAAAAAATCGGACAGATTCGGATCGGACCAAATCGGATGGCATTTAGTGCACATCCGATTCGGTCCGATGCCCATAGGGCTGCATGGGGTCCGAAAATCGGTCCGATGCTGTCCGATTTTTATCGGACAGCATCAGAACTGATAAAATCGTTATGTGAAAGCAGCCTAATGGGCGTTTTTTCAAACTTTCTAGCGCGGGCACGATTCATAATCTCGTGCCCGCATCGTCACGGTCATGTGATGCCGTGACGCGTCATTTCCGGGCGGCTGGGTCGCTGCTGTCTGACGCGCACTGGCCAACTTCAGCGCATGCGCAGATCGCTTGCTGAAGTCGGCCGGTGCGCGTCAGACAGCAGCGACCCAGCCGCCCGGAAATGACGCGTCACGGCATCACATGACCGTGACGATGCGGGCACGAGATTATGAATCGTGCCCGCGCTAGAAAGTTTGAAAAAACGCCCATTAGGGCGTAATACAGCGGCACACAGGGGAACCGCCTCGCAGACAAGGAGGCTTGGGAACGCCCCACTGGCATGGATTTAGTAAGTTTGCAAACGACTAAAGTGCACTTTCATATTGAACTAAAACACCACAAAGGGATGTGTAGGACTGTAGTGTAATGCTTCAGGGACATGTATTTACAGCTTACAAGGGTGATTTGGGGTGACAGGTTCCCTTTAAAGGTTGTAGACAAATCCAGGTCTGGAGAAAGACTTGCAGCACTCCAAGTTCTCAATGTGAAAAGAACTTTCTTTATTTGGACAGGCACAAAAAACATGCAACGTTTCAAGTCACAAAGACTTTTCCTCAGGCACCTAATAATAATGGTAAAACTATATTAACAATAATTATATTAAAATAATATTAATTAAATAATATATATATATATATATATATATATATATATATAAATATAAAATATATATATATAGTTTTTTATTAGGAAAATATTAATTTGCATATCCTGAGAACATAAAAGTTGTTGTTTTCCAGTCACCCTTCCTGTCCCACCCCCCAAAAAATGCAACAAATGTCATATATATCCCCAAATGGTACCAATAACAGTTTAGCAGATGAAACATCGACAGCAAAATACTCAGGATATAGGTTTTGTAAAATGTTGGCGCAAACCAATTAAAAAAACACAAGAACAACCACTAAACAATCATGTTGCCAGGTCATGTTTAGGACACAAACGCTGTTAAAACAAATGTAATAATCGTTAGTTTTATCATTCGTTGCGCTTGAACATTTTCCCTGTTTTCAGAACAGTTTATGGTAAAGTCAATGGTGTCATTGAAAACGAGGGGTTAACGGCACGGCAGCACCTACGCGCTTTACGTTCCGCAGCCGCTCTCTTTACATAAAGCTCTCTATAATTACACATTTCCTGAATTCGGCCACACACACATCCAGGACTGATTTGCAGCCTCCGCACACCGGCTGCATGTGCCGTGGTCATGTAACCTGACGAGCCTTCAGCAGATGTGGAGGGGGATGTCCAGGCTTCTCTGCCAGACTCGCACACATCTCTACCATTACCTGTGAAGCTTCAGCCAGACTCGGCCGCTCCTCACAATCCCTTTTCGCCATCTGTAGAAGGAACCGTTTGAGCTTTTTGGGCAGCGCGAGCTTGTGATGAGGCGGGAAATTGAACTTGGCTGCGGACCATAAAATAGCTGCAATGCCATAAACACAGGCCTGGAAAAAATGAGGAAAAAGTGCAAAACTTTACAAGAGACAGGGTGACAGGGATACAACGCTAAGCACAAGAAGGTAGGGCCGGGCTTACACCGGACGAGCGTAGGCGTGGAATGACGACCTATCAGCATTATGTCTGAAGGTCAGTCGCTGATTAATAGCCTGTTTATGTTGGCAGAAGTTTTCTCGGCAGCACATGTCCTGTTTACACTGGACACTGTGCTGTAGAGAACGATTATCCAAGATAAAAGATCATAGTAAAAAAATAGGGGGGGGAACAAGAGGCGCAATAGTGCCCTATCACTAGTGACACTAATGTATGCGGTGGGTATGAATTCACTCACCTAGCACAGTTGTGAGACCCACAACTGGTGTAAAAGCATTTGGCATTAAATGCAGCTGCTGCAGGACTTCCACCTTCCACATGCACGTGGGAATCATCCAGAAGTTACCTCAGGGGAAATGGTGTATCAGTGTCCGCGCTGCTGAAATCCCAAGAAAACGATCCGGAAACCATATGTAGGTTGCATCAATCATCCATTTATTCCTTTCCTACGCGTTTCAACACTGTCCTAGTGTCTTCCTCAGGGATCCCTGAGGAAGACACTAGGACAGTGTTGAAACGCGTAGGAAAGGAATAAATGGATGATTGATGCAACCTACATATGGTTTCCGGATCGTTTTCTTGGGATTTCAGCAGCGCGGACACTGATACACCATTTCCCCTGAGGTAACTTCTAGATAAAAGATCATGTCATCTGACTTGCTTGCTCGTTAAGTGACCAGACAACTCCTTGATTATCAAGAAACGAGAGGTCCTACAAAAGTGAATTCCCGAAGATCGTGCACCTGATCAGCAAAGGGTCCGTAGATGCGATCAGATGTTATCTGTCATATCGATCAGTCAGCTCTGAGGGGGCCTGTCTGTATTCCTGACAGATCTATTAAAGTCCATACTTGGGATCCTTACCAGATTGCAATGCTGGAGAATCTTTCTTAAAGGGAACCTGTCAGGTGGTTTATGCTCCCCCAGCTATCACTGTCTGTAGCTGCATCTTCATAATACCAGTCTAATCATCCCTGTCTGACCTCATAGTGTAATGTGAAAAAAAGCATTTACACACTTACATTTTCTTATGTGAATAAGGCAGTCAGTCTCCAGCTTGGAGGAGGTGGGACTGTCTGGCAAGTAGTTAACTCACCATTAAGTTGCATGGCTAAAGGACCTGTGTGATGTCCCAATCATGTGACCATAGTGGGTGGAGCTAAACAAGCAAACTCATTGTGCTATGGGGATTTAGCTCCGCCTATTATAGTCACATGATTGTGACATCACATCAGGTCTCCCAGCATGTTCTGACATTCGGCTCAAATGTTAAAGGGAACCTGTCCGCTAGTTTATGCTCCTCCAGTTATCACTGTCTGTAGCTGCAACTTTACAATACTATTCTAATCATCCCTGTCTGAGCTCATAGTGTAATGTGAAAAAAAAGCATTTATACACTTACATTTCCTTATGTAATGAGGCAGTCAGTCCCCAGCTTGGTGGACAGAGACTGTTTGGCAGGTTAATAGTTAACATTTCAGCCCTGTGCTAGAACATGTTGGGAGACCTGATGTGATGTCACAACCATGTGACTACAATAGGCGGAGCTAAGTTCCTATAACATAATACATTTGCTGGCTTAGCTCCACCCACTATGGTCATATGATTGTTACATCACACAGGTCCTTTAGCCATGTTAATAGTGAGTTAATTATTATCCTGCCAGACAGACAGTCTCCCTCCTCCAAGGTGGGGACTGAAATGTAAGTGTATAAATGCTTTTTTTCACCTATAACATTACACTATGAGCTCAGACAGGGATGATTAGACTGGTATTATAAAGCTACAGGTACAGATGGCGATAGCTGGAGGGGCATAAACCACCTGACAGGTTCCCTTTAACTAATAACCTGCCAGATAGACTACAGTCTCCAATATGTAGATTGTGCCTCATTTACATGAGAAAATGTCAGTGTATAAATGGTTTTTATTCCCCTTTAACATCACACTATGAGCTCAGACAGGGATGATTAGAATAGTATTATAAAGCTGCAGCTACAGACAGTGATAGCTGGGGAGGCGTAAACCACCTGACAGGTTCCCTTTAAATATTCTGAATCTGCCTTTCCTCTGTTATTCCTCCGGGAAACTTATGAATAGATTAACCAGTGGGCGCTAAAAAATTCTCGTCATAAAGGGGCGTCCCCAGACATCAGTACTGACTTAGTAAGTGGTAAGAGAGTCAAGAAGGCCCGGCAATTTAGAAAGTGGTTTTGGCTAAGTATTATTGCCGCCAGACCTCAAACTCAAGCAGCCAGTAACAGGGACTTATGTTGATTATGTATCTTCCACAAAGGATTGGGTATTTTGCACTGCAACATGTTTAATCTTTATCCTACATTCCTCAACAACCTTAGGGTCACCTCTCAGAATATTAAGGTGATCACAGGTTTGCACAATGGTATCGAACGTGTAAAGTCTCTGCTCAGACTATCTAACACTATTCTAGGATGTATTACCAAAAGCATATAGACTAGATCACATGCGGTCATTATCCCCTTCTACTTTTTGGTCAGACCCCATCTGGATATTGTGTCCAGTTCTGGGCACCACATTATAAAAAAAAAAAAGACATCAACAAACTGGAGCAAGTTCAGAGAACAAGCAAAATGGTGACCGGTCTGCAAACCATGTCCTATTAAGAAAGGTTACAGGATTTGGAAATGTTGAGCTCGCAGAAAAGAATAGAGGAGACTTGACAGCTGTCTACAGATATCCAAGGGCTGTCACACTATATAGGGATCTGATTTATTCTCATTTTCACAAGGACAGATTAGAAGCAATGGGATGAAACTGAATGGGAGGAGACACAGATTAGATACTAGAAAAAAAAACTTTTGGCAGAAAGGATGATCAACAAGCGGAAGAGGCGGCCACGAGAGGTGATGAGTTCTCCTTCAATGGAGGTCTTCACACAGACGCTGGACAGACATCTGTCTGGGATGATTTAGTGAATCCTGCTTTGAGGAGGGGGTTGGGCCAGATGACCCAGGAGGTCCCTTCCAACGCTATGATTATATGTAGGAACAAGACCTATAGTCATAGAAAATAGTAATATTAAGATTTCAATTTATTTATACATTTCCAGGAAGAGTAACAGAGGAATGACCATGGAAAGACACTTCAGAATTATTTCTTTCAGCCTCGGTTCACAGAAACGTATTTTATGATCAGTATACAGACTGTGAAATAAGTTGTGTGAAACCGGCCTAGCGCAAATTTAGGTATTCACTTAAAGGTGGTTTTCCCTTAAAGTTAATTTTAATCAATACATCTTGGAATAATAATAATTTCCATACTTGGATGTGTTTGATCATACCACATCTCCTGTGCTGCGATAATCTTATATATGTGTCCCTGCTATGTACTGTGTAATGGCTGTGTCTGATCATACAGGGACATGGTCAGATCATACCACATCTCCTGTGCTGAGATAATCTTATATGTGTGTCCCTGCTATGGACTGTGTAATGGATGTGTCTGGCCGTACAAGGACATGATCTGATCATACCACATCTCCTGTGCAGGGGATGAGACAAAAGAGTATCCAGACATTACAGTACAGGATCATAGATTATTCTTTTGTGAAGTAAAACATTTCCCTGCCTGTTTTTAAAGAATGTTTTACATCAAACAAAGAATAATGTGTGAGCCCATGCTGTAATGTCTGTATACTCTTTCCTGTACTGTAATATCTGTATACTCTTTTGTGCTGAGGAACATTTTCTTTAATCACATCCAATTGTGGAAATTATTATTATTCCAAAGGTCTATTGATTAAAATGAACTACTTTGTTAGTGAGAAAACCCTTTAAAAAGAAACAAAAACAGACATGTCAGGAGAATGAAACAGGTCCTCTGTAAAGGTACAGACATTATGAGCAAAAGGTGGCTTTAAGGTGAAGCTTGTTCAGCAGGGGGGGGGGGGGGCTCTAGTCACTTGTGGGGTCCCAAGAAAACATTCATCACCCTTACATATCAGTCCAAAATGTCCTTTAGGTGACAACCCCTTTAATTTGATCTATATACCAAAGAAGTGATGTATTTGTATAGTGTGACAAACTCGTACCGTTAGACTAAGTTCAGACAGAGCGTTTGTGAGCTGTTTTTTATTGACCCTTTTTTGGTGCAGTTTCCTCATCAAAAACCTATCCTCCTTTTAAAATAAAGTATCACAAACACATCATAATTATGTGCTGATTTTTTGCTCTGTGTTTGGAGGACACAGACAGACATACAAACACAAAGACACGTAAGACAGAGATACTTTCTTACACTCCCACAGTGATCCCCGGTGAGGTCTCCCCTCCGGGCATTGGCAGGACCTGTCTGTGAATAGTAGGGTACTTTAGGACCTGTGTACCATGTTTGCGAGTCACATGGCGAGTCACATGGTGCACAGGTCCTAAAAGTACTGTACTACTCACAGACAGGTCCTGCCGATGCCCAGGAGGAAGACATCACCGGGGATTATGGAGAGGGTAAGTAACTGAATGTTATTGATGCAGAAAGCGCATCAGAAACACAATAGCAATAATTGACGCTCATTACTTTCTGCACCACTAACGCAGCAGACAAAAACGTTGATGACTGCAAATTGGAAATCCCATTCACTTTGCTGCAGATGCAGTGACTGATCCGTTTTTGGTGCAGTTTAAAAATACAAGAGAAAAACCCAAAAAACACAGCACCAAAAATGGACCAGAAAGGTCCGAAAGGTCCAGTATGAACATACCTTTATTCTCCCCTGCTGGTGGCCATAGTGAGGAGTGTGAACACTGCCAATCACAGGGCTTGTCCGATACTAGAGTATATATACTAGCTATCGGAAGCCATGCTGTAATAAATGCTGTACAGGAATAACCCCTCCCTCGCTAGCAAATCTGAATATAATATTGCAACACACTTCACTCGGGATTTCTAAAGTTTGGAGAGAAAGAAAAAAATGAAGGCGAGGTCTGGCCCATTCTGCACATCTGGATTCTGGCAGTCCCTATGGGAATGTAGTGGGATGATGGCAGCGCCCGAGGAGGGGCACGCAGTGATTTTAACCCCGACCACGGCTACAACACGAAAAACCTCGTCTCCAACATCTCCACAAACACTATATTTAGCCTCCAGGAAAACAGATCCATGTGTGCGCCAGATGTCCGATCACTACGACTCAAAGTGAACTCAATCCAGCACTTGTGTTTTCCCTGCTCCGAGCACCGAGATCCTCCGGCCACAACAGCAGGAAAACTTCATTGTGGTGCTCGAAGAGTTTCAGATTACAGAGGAAAGGAAATGTTGTATTGTACCTTCTCTGTCCCAGATCCATCTCCGTCAGGGTCATACTCGGGAGGTACACAAAATGCATCGTAAGGATCTAGTAAAAAAGAAAAAGCACAAAGCATGAATACGTTTGGAGAGAAAATCTAGATCAGGGGTCAGGAACCTTTCTGGCTGAGCGAGCCATGATCGCCACATATTTTAAAATTTAATTCTGTGAGAGCCAAACAATATCTTTAGAACTAAATACAAGTAAATGTGGCATTTTATGTAAGACCAACACTTTTAAAGTACAATAAGTCTCTGAATTATTTTTAATAACGTTATACTTTTGCTACCAATGATGAATCCCCTTGCAGCCCCCAATATGGCACCTCGATGATCCCCTTGCAGACCCCAATATGCCACCCCCATGATCCCCTTGCAGACCCCAATATGGTACCCCATTATCCCCATGCAGTAACCCCATCACTCCCTTTGTAGTCCTTTACAGTCCCCACAAATGTACCAGTAAACACACACAACACACACACCCCCAGACACTCATCGATGCTCCGCGGTTCGCCGCTTTGCGGTCTTTCGGGTGCCACTCGTGCTGCTGCCGTACCCATACAGGTTAATCCAATCAGAGGCCAGCAGCTGCGGCCCAATCAGTGGCGCGTAACGTCACATGCTGGAATCGGATTGGTTTAACACGTGTGGGTACGGCAGCAGGGATAGCAGCACCCGAAAGACCACACAGCAGCGGCGGGCACCCGATTTGGCTGTGAGACAGATGCGGCCATCAAAAGAGCCACATCTGGCTCGCGAGCCATAGGTTCCCAGCCCGACCTAGACCCACCAGAAATGTTATGACTAACATGCAAACAACTCGAATTCTTAATATCTTAAGCATCTAAGGGCTCAGCCATGTTTTTTCATTCCCACCTTGGGAAAATTAGTTTTTTTTTTCTTTTTTAGCTAAAGTTCTCTTTTTCTGAATTAATTAAAAAAGCATATACTGTAATAATTCTTTGGGCAGAAGAGAGCAAAGAAAAACAAGATTTCTCCATTGTTTTCCAATGCAGTTCATCAGGATTATGGCAAAACCAGATTTGGTTTTTTGCTTCACTACTTTGATGACATTAAAAATACATTTTGGATTTTGTCCCTATATTTTGACATAAAAGGGGAGGATTTGTTTCATTGTCGACAGAGTTCCCCGGGGTTTCTTGTTTGAGGAGCTAATTGCAGTTTATATTGGCAGAACTCTGGCATATACGCAACTTTTAATTCTTTTTCTTTGGAGGCAAAGTGCCGAAAAAAAAGCAGTTCTTGTGTTTTTAACAAAGTATTTTTTTTTTTTATTTAAAAAGTGACTTGTGAAATAAATGTGTTTTTTGGGAAGAGTTGGACTTTTTTTTTATCCTTTTGTAAACATAGTTTTTCTTTCTCTGAAGCCGTTGTTCCGTTGATCACAGGCACAAAGTTTTGGAATACTTTGTGTACCATGGACGAGCAAAGATGCACTGTAATCGCGGCACCCGATTATCCAGTGCTCCAGCAAAGCCTAATACAGATGGCAGAACAATGTGCCTTCGTAATCCAACCGCACCGAGGGGCCAACAGTGGAAGCCTCTTCCATTGTCAACTGCACCAACTGTTGAACGTGACATGTAAGGAGTTACTGTATGTTGCAGATCATAAGACGCACTTTGCCTCTGAAATATTTGGTAGGAAAGTGAGGGGTTAGTCATCAAATCCGGTCTTAGTTGTTCGGAGGGAGGTCACAGGAAGCAGGGTCACCGCTGCAAGGAAGACGCCGGTGGTGGCAGGACCAAGGCAATGCTGCAGGCCCCGGGCTGTGATTGGGGTTAGTGGGGGGGGGGTGGGTGTCCCGGTAGGGCAAGGCAGGAGCCATCTCTGAAATTGTGTTCAGGTTGATGCCGGCGGTGTAGGCTTCACCAAAATGGAATCAGAGATCGAGATCTCAGCTCAATGACGAGCTGAGATCATAAATTTGTACATGCACCGCTGCCGGCAGTCATTTTCCTGAGGCCGCTGATGTAAGATCAATGGTAGCACATACAGCACATGCACAGATTAATATATTGGCTCATCATTGAGTAGAGATCTCAGCATGTGCAGCAACAAACTCCATTAACTTGAAGCTTGCACCACCGATATTGTCATGAACACAACTACCTAGATAGCCCCTGCCTCACACTGCTGGGACCCCCCTCCTCCAAGCCCAGGGCCCGAAGCATCAGGTGGAGACCGAGATTACACTTTCAGGAAAGATTACACAGCCATTTCGAAAATGATCTGCAAAGTAAGTACACCAGTCCATCAGGCTTAAAAGTTATTTTTAATGATCCATACAGCTTATCTGAACTTGGGGGATAGCTTTTTTATTTTTTTAAAGGAATGTTTCACAGACCTAAAATGGCTTATTTTGAGGAAATTAGCATACATTACAGCTGTATGCCTGATTGCAAAGCTACACACAGACATGGCCGTGTCTGTACTCAGCTCAGTATGATCAGGCTATTTCTATACTCTCTGCAGAGAGTCTGACGAGCCGCCTCCTCTGGGAAATAATCATTATAATTCCAAATTATCACACAAACACTTCTACAAAAGGCAACAAAAAAGGAAAAGAAAAAACAGGATGGGGCGCGTCTCCCGTAATGAGATCCCTTAGCCGGACTTTCATGTGATAATCACCTCTCGCTTTCATGAACCACTTTACCTTCTTTCTGATGAGTAACAAAGAGAACTTCTCCGCTGTGGTCGATGAAGACAGAGTCAAGACATAAGATGGCTGCAAAACAGGAGCAAACAGCGTCAGCGCCCGACACATCAGACAATGGTCCGATTAACCATTACATGACTGATCGATCAGACTTCTCTGGATAGGATCTTTTGGCTCCTGCTTCATTCTATTTTATTGCTAAGACCACGTGCACACGTTCAGTATTTGGTGATCTTTTTAGCTCAGTATTTGTAAGACAAAACCAGGTGTAGGACAAATACCAAGGCAAAACAGACTCCCTAAACATTCAATACGTGCACGTGGCCTTAGGCTATGTGCACACAGTGAGTTTTTTTGTACAAATCCCAATAAGCGGTTTTGGAATTTTGCGGCAGATCTGCCAGTTTTGCTGCATCTGTAGCCTTACCGGGACACTTGCGGCACGTCTGCGTTCAGCCCCATTCATTCCCTATGTGCGGCACTTGCGGTTTAGCACTTGCGGCGAGTTAAGGAACCGCTGCTAGCAGCATTTTTATCCACTGCCGCAAGTGCTGCACATGACCGCAAGTCCCATAGGGAATGAATTGGGCTCGCCGCAAGTGAGCCGTTGAGCGTCAATGCTGCTGGATCTGCCGCAATTGAAAATAAAAAAAATAAAAAAATCGCTGATGTGAAAGCAGCCCAATTCAATGTTCAGGTTCCTTAGAATCCATATGGTGATTTATTTCAATGCGTTTCAAGGTTTACAACCCCTTCATCAGGAAAAACACAATAAAAGATGCAAATCTTATTGTGGTTTTTCTGATGAAGGGGTTGTAAACCTTCAAACCCATTGAAATAAACCACTATATTGGATTCTAAGGAACCTGAATACACATTGACTTATTGGAGCGGGAACGCAGTCTGGAGTCCCAATTTCTTCTACCTATCTTTTGGAACATTACAGAAGATGGCACCTCCTCTCCTGAGAAAGCCATTGTGCCGGGGTGAAGGAACAATCGCAGCTATATGGGTTCATGCGCCATAGCATTTTTTTATATTTTCAATCAAATTTGGCAAAAACCTCACAATATTCAGATTTCTGCTGTGAAGTGGTGCTTGTTCTACACAAAGATAAATCCCACAGTAATTTTTCTAAGCAAATCCAATGCACTAAATAACCCGTTATTTCTCCAGTGCTGAGTCTCCAGCACTGCTCTGTTATCTCCAGTGCAGCAAAACCGCAAGTGCCGCACATGTCCGCACGTCCCATAGGGAATGAATAAGGTCGGACACAGTCTTGCCACAAGTGTTCCTGCATCCAGGCAGATGCGGAAAAACTGCCGGATCTGCCAAGAAACGCTGATGTGAAAGTAGTCTTACCTGATCTGTCGTTTTTGCAAATCTGGCAGAATTCTGCCCTTTGTATGGAAAAAAAAAATGGATCAGACACACTTGCGGCAAAATTGCGGTTTTTTCCAATGCATTTCTATGGGACTTCTGGACACGTGCTGCATTTGCTGCAGTGGACAAAAAAAGAGAATTTTGTTTAAGTACCGTAAATTCTTTTTTCTTTAATCATCAATGGGAGACCCAGACAATGGGGTTTAGGGCACTGCCCTCCGGAGGTCACACTAGGTACTACAAGTTTGTAGACACCGCCCCCTCCGCTTATAAACCCCTACCGCAGGGAACATCCTCAGTTTGGTCTACAAGCTGCGAGGAGGAAAATAAACCACACCCGAAACATCGGGAAGAATGCCGTGCACAAACGGTTCAACAACCCGGCAAACACTGTCTCAACAGAGAACAGGGCCAATGCAAAACATGCAAAGGAACAACTGGGTGGGTACTGGGTCTCCCATTGATGATTAAAGAAAAAAGAATTTACGGTACTTAAACAAAATTCTCTTTTTTCTGGTCATCATAATGGGAGACCCAGACAATGGGGATGTCCTAAAGCAATACCCCAGGGCGGGAAGAGTTCCTCAACAAGACGGATAACATGGTTCCCTTTTAAAGGTGGGCAACCGCCGCCTGTAGAACCCGCCTGCCCAAATTTGCATCCGCAGAGGCATGGGCATGCACCATATAGTGCTTAGAGAAAGTGTGCAGGCTGGACCAAGTGGCCGCCTGACACACCTGTAGAGCAGATGCTCTATGTCGCAAGGCCCATGAGGCACCTACGGCTCTGGTCGAGTGAGCCTTCAATCCCACCGGGAGAGGCAAACCAGAAGACCGGTAAGCCTCTTGAATGGAAGCCTTAATCCACCTGGCTAAGGTTGACTTTGAAGCCGCGGACCCCTTACAGCGACCTGTCGTAAGAACAAACAAAGAATCCGAACTCCTAAAGGAGGCGGTTCTGGACACATAAATGCGTATAGCTCTCACGAGATCCAGAGTATGGAGGTCGCGCTCAACCTGATGAACGGGAGCGGGGCAAAATGACGGGAGAACAATCTCCTGGTTCAGGTGAAACGTTGAAACCACCTTTGGCAAGAATTCCGGCCGTGGACGCAACACCACCTTGTCTTGGTGAACCACCAGAAAGGGAGACTTGCACGAAAGTGCAGCCAATTCTGAGACCCTCCTCAGAGATGTAATCGCCACCAGAAAAGCCACCTTCTGGGACAGACGAGAAAGGGAAACCTCCCTCAGAGGCTCAAATGGCGGTTTTTGCAATGCCGCCAGGACCATGTTAAGGTCCCACGGATCCAGAGGTCTTTTGTAGGGTGGAACCATCCGCGACACCCCCTGCAGAAATTGACGGACCTTCGGGAGAAGCGCCAATCGTCTGTCAAACAGCACAGAAAGTGCTGAGACCTGACCCTTTAAGGAGCCAAGGGATAATCCCAACTCCAAACCCGACTGTAGGAATGCCAACAGTGTCGGGATGGACAAGGGCCACGGGGACCGGCCCCCAGAGGCACACCAGGTAAAAAAGATTTTCCACGTCCTGTGGTACATTTTCCTGGAAACTGGTTTTCTAGCCCGATTCATAGTGGCAACCACTGTAGGGGAGAACCCCCTGGATGTCAGCAGCCAGGCCTCAAGAGCCATGCAGTCAATCTGAGGGCCTTGGAATTGAGGTGGAAGAATGGGCCTTGCGCGAGAAGATCTGCGCGGTCTGGAAGAGCCCACCTGTGTCCGCCTGACAGTTGCCACAGGTCCGGATACCAGGACCTCCTGGGCCAGTCTGGAGCCACTAGAATGGCTACCCTGCATTCCGACCTGATTTTCCACAGCACCCTGGGAATCAGAGCCAGAGGAGGGAACACATATGGTAGATTGAATCTGGACCAAGTCAAGATCAGGGCGTCCGCTCCCAACGACTGGGGGTCCCATGACCTCGCCATGTATTGCGGAACCTGATGATTCAGCCGTGAGGCCATCAGATCCACGTCCGGAGTGCCCCATCTGCTGCAGATGTCCCGAAAGACGTCTGGATGAAGGGCCCACTCTCCGGCGTCCATCCCCTGCCTGCTCAGATAGTCGGCCTCCCAGTTTTCGACCCCTGGGATGTGAACTGCGGAGATCAGGCAGTTGTTGTCCTCCGCCCAGGATAGGATGCGGTGGACTTCGGCCAGAGCCTCTGCACTCCTGGTTCCTCCTTGATGATTTATATAAGCGACGGCCGTCGCGTTGTCGGACTGAACCCGGATGGGTTGTCCTGAGAGGAATCTCTGAAAAGCCAGGAGTGCTAGATAGATCGCCTTGATCTCCAGCACGTTGATCTGCAATGCCGACTCCGACAGAGTCCAGAGGCCTTGGGCCCTGTGGTGTAAGAACACCGCACCCCAGCCCTTCAGACTGGCGTCGGTGGTCACCACTAACCAAGACGGTTTTATGAAGGACCGGCCCCGCGACAAGTGATGTGGTTGAAGCCACCACTGCAGGGAATCTCGGGTCGGTTGTGACAGTGTCACCAGCCGATTCAGTGAGATCGTCCTCTTGTCCCACCTGCGTAGGGTCTCCAGCTGGAGAGGACGGAGGCGAAATTGTGCAAACGGCACCGCCTCTATTGCTGCCACCATGCGACCCACCAGCTTCATCAACCCACGAAGGGATGATTGTGGTGACAGGAGCACCGCTTGTACTCCCGATCGGATCGCCACCTGTTTGGATTGTGGCAGAGACACCAGGGCTGAGGACGTGTTGAAGTCCATGCCCAAATAAGTCAAGGACTGGGTCGGAACCAGGGTTGACTTCTGAACATTGAGTAGCCAACCGAATTGTTCCAGAGACCGCATGGTCACATCCAGGCTCGCTTGACAGAGGTGTTCCGATGGCGCCCTGACCAGCAGGTCGTCCAAATAGGGAATGACGGCATGGCCCTGCACGTGCAGAAGAGCCATCATGGAGGCCATCACTTTTGTGAACACCCGCGGTGCCGAGGCCAAGCCGAACGGCAGCGCCACAAATTGGAAGTGTTCCTCCCCCACTGCAAATCTCAACCATCGCTGGTGAGCCGGTGCAATGGGCACGTGAAGGTAAGCGTCTCTGATATCTATGGACGCCAAGAAGTCCCCCTGTGACACAGCCGCGATCACTGAGCGCAGTGATTCCATACGGAACTTCCGAACCAGCACGTGGCGGTTGAACAACTTCAGGTCCAGAACCGGGCGGAAGGATCCGTCCTTCTTTGGGACTATAAAGAGGTTGGAGTAAAAACCCCTGAACCTCTCCCCGGAAGGCACCGGGACCACCACTCCGTCTCTGCGGAGTCCCTCCAACACCAAAGAAAAGGCCTGAGCTTTTTCTGGGGAGGGGACCGACCGATGGAATCGGGATATCGGTTTTGACGTCAGCTCTATCCTGTACCCTCGCGAGATCACGTCTCGAACCCACTGATCTTGAACGCGAAGCAGCCACTTGTCCTGAAAGCGAGACAAGCGGCCCCCCACCTGTGGGGAGGCAGGAAGAGAGAGCGAGTCATGTAGAGGCGGGTTTGGGGGTGGCAGCTGCCGCCCCCGCCGGCTTCTTTGGACGACTCTTAGAGCGCCACTGAGTAGCAGGCTTGCCCCCTCGGTCCGTGCGAGCGGACGGTGCTGATGACTGTGAGCTGGACCGAAAGGACCACTGTTTTGGGTTCCTTTTAACGGTATACCGTGGCTTAGGTTTATTCTGCGGTATTTTAGACTCAGCAGAATCCCTAATTAGCTTATCCAGCTCTGTGCCAAAAAGCCTGTCACCAGCGAAAGGAAGATTCTGCAGAATCTTCTTAGATGTGGCATCTGAGTCCCAAAGACGCAGCCACAACAACCTGCGGATCGCTATAGCATTGGCCGAAGCCACAGCTGAGCGAGTAGCAGTTTCCAGAGTCGCCGTTCTGGCGTAGTCCGCATAGGCCCTTGCTCTTTCGGTAAGTGCCAGGACCTCTGGACTGGACCTTGCCAGGTCAGTGATACCATCCAAGCAGGTAGTAATCGCTTGTAAGGTCCAGACCGTGGCAAAGTTAGGGGCAAATGACGACCCCACCGCCTCATAGGAAGACTTGGCGAGTTGCTCGACCTGTCTATCAGTAGCATCCTTCAGTGAGGAGCTATCCGAGGCAGAGAAAAGGGAGCGTGCAGCAATCCTGGTCATGGAAGCATCCACCTTCGGGGACTGCGACCATTCCTGAAGCACCTCCTGGGGGAAGGGGAAGCGATTGTCCTTGGGTTTGCGGACATAACGCCGCCCAGGATGTAACCTGGGGGCTCTAATCACCCTTCCAAAATTAGTATGGTCCATAAAGGAGCCACTTGGTCTAGCCTCCGGCCGCAGCCATTGATAGACCTCCTTCGGGTGCACCGTCACCTCCTCAGGGGGTGTCACGAGACGTAAGGCCTCGTTGATAGAGGACACCAGATCCTCCACCCCATCTGGTGGTTCAGACACAGATACAGACCCGAAAGTCGAACCCCCATCATCTTCCTCACCATCAGAGGAACGCTCCTCCTCAGAGAGAGTCTGGAGCTCGGGTGAAGCCTCACGACGAGCCCGCTTAAGGGGTCTCACAGCAGAAGAGGGAGACACCCGGGGGTAACTGGAAGGAGTAGCTGGGCTATCCAGTCTCCTATTAAGTGCCTCCAGGGATTGCGACATGGAGGACAGCTGAGACAACAGAGATTCATTGATCCTGTTCTGAGTCTCCCAAGGCCCTGAGATCACCTGAACCTCAGGGTACAGCACCGGGGTTGCTGACCCAGTAGTTGCAGCCCGGGCCTCTGGGCGTCCACAGTTATTGCAGGACCCCTCCACCAGTGTTCCATTGCACGTAGCACATGTAACGGTGGTCTCGGCCGCCTTAGCAGCACGCTTCCCAGCTGAGGACATGTCCACAGTAGGGGTAGATAAGCCCAATTGCAGACAATAAAACCGGGGATCCCGGTGGCTTACCGACCGCTGTAAAGCGGTATGAGGGAGCGGTGTGTGTGTGTGACCTCCGCGCTGTCTTCCGGTCTCCCCTCTTGGAGTGCAGGCGCACGCTGCATACAGTTCCCAGCCGGGAAGTGAGGGTAAAGATGGCCGCCGACAGAGAAACTGTGGGTGGCGCCGAAGACACGCGGGAAACACACACACACGCCCCGCGGTGACGTCACCGCACGGGCTGCATCCCATCCTCCAAGCATCCTTCTCATGAGGGAGCTGGAGCCCGCAGCGCGGGAAACAGTGTAAAAACATTGTACACAGACTGCAATTACATGTCACACATCCGCAGCCTACAGCCTCAGCCCCTGTGACACACAGGGCGGTCAGCCAGGGTGACCCCAGCACAGGGTACACCCGCAGAACCGCGGACCCGAGGGTAACGCGCGGTCTGAGTGTCATGAAGCACATAAAGTGCCCGACACTACCCCCAGGCACACAGGAGACACCGAGTGCCTCAGTGCCGGTCCGGTCTGTAAGCACCATTTAGGGAGGCCTCGGACGGGGGTGCAGCACCAGTCTGGAGTGTAAGCACCATTTAGGGAGGCCTCAGACTGGGCCGCTCAGCACCAGTCCGGAGTGTAAGCACCATTTAGGGAGGCCTCGGACTGGGCTGGCTCCAGTCCGGTCTGTAAGCACCATTTAGGGAGGCCTCGGACGGAGCGGAGCTGTGCAAGGCTCCCATCTCCCACTCACCAGAGCCCCCCAGAGAGGGATGGAGAGGAGTGTAACAGCGTACCGGGAGAACACCAGGTGTCCAGGCCCTAGGCCCTCCGGTACCTCCACCAGCGTGTGCCACTAAGGGTGAGCGGGGAGGCTGTCACCGGTCCCGACTGGGACCTTATTACCTTGTCTTCAGACGCCATCACGTAAGTAGTGAGAATGCAGTGAAGTGCAAGCAAAGCGTGATCCTCCGAGCACACTAAGTTTAAAACTGAGGATGTTCCCTGCGGTAGGGGTTTATAAGCGGAGGGGGCGGTGTCTACAAACTTGTAGTACCTAGTGTGACCTCCGGAGGGCAGTGCCCTAAACCCCATTGTCTGGGTCTCCCATTATGATGACCAGAAAACCAACTTTTACTGCGGTTTTAAGACACGCCACGAAGTGCTGGATTTGCCAGATTAGGCTGAAAACACAAGTGTCTGCACATGTCCGGAAGTCCTATAGAGATGCATTGGAAAAAACACAATTTTGCTGCAAGCGTGCCACATCTGATTTTTGAAAAAATAGCGGAAATCTGCTGGATTTTGAAAACCACAGATGTGAAAGCAGCCCTAGCCGTCACCTCCCTTATGTGCAGGACATTACAGCTTAGGAATCCATGGTTGCGACTGCTCATATAGGGAGTTAGTAGCTTGTGATCGTAATGTAAATGCACAAACATCTAAAAGCTACAGGTCAAAAAAAAGGATGTCTGCAGATGGGGGTCAATTAAATATTGATGAAATCCATATTTCATTTCTCCTTCCCCCAAGGAAACAGAAGACTAACTTTAGACTGGAAATTAGGTATTTCTGTATGTCTCCCATTTTATTTTATAGCTTTAATACATTTGATGGTTGTATACTGTAAAGAATACATAGTCTTACAGAGAGTGTGTGACCCTGTTGATTGGCAGGCAGGAGCACATTTCAGGTACTCATCACCCCGGGCGTTTGATGAGTGGTGGCAGCGCCTTGTGTAACTGTGGTGTGTGGATGGTGTCACCAGGGTCGGGACGACAACTAGGCGAAACTAGGCGATCGCCTAGGGCGCCATCTTGTGCAGGGCGCATTCCCGCCTGACCGGAGTCCGGACCGTGACCCCGAGAGCAGTCATCCGGTGACCTGATGGGCCCCCCCATTAATCACCGCCGCCGAGCCCTGGATTTGCGGGGAGAAGCTGCGGCAGGGAGCGGTGGGCGCCGCCATGTTCTTTGTGGCTGGCGCCCACTGACTGTACAGCCGGTCAATAGAGGTTGAGACTTCTACACAATGGCTGCGGTCTCCAATTAGCCGCGGCCATTTTGTTGAAGTCTCAACTTCCACCGACCGGCTGCACTGTTAGTGGGCGCCGGCCACAAAGAACAAGCCGGCGCCCACCGCTAGCTACCGCAGGCCCGCAGCTACTCCCCGCAGACAGCTCCAGTCCTGCAGATGTGCCCTCTGGGCTCCGGCACCCCTGCTCCGCATCCACAGCTCCCCCCAATGTTAAGTTATGCTGGGGTCCGGGGTAGGGATGGGGCAATGTACAGAATAGGGGGCCATATATAGGGAAGGAGGCAGTGGGGAGAGAGACAGGGAGGCAGTGGGGAGAGAGACAGGGAGGCAGTGGGAGAGAGAAGGGACATGGGGAGGGACAGGGGGCTGTGGGGAGAGAGACAGGGAGGCTGTGGGGAGAGAGACAGGGAGGCTGTGGGGAGAGAGACAGGGAGGCTGTGGGGAGAGAGACAGGGAGGCTGTGGGGAGAGAGACAGGAGGCTGTGGGAGAGAGACTGGGAGGCTGTGGGAGAGAGACAGGGAGGCTGTGGGGAGAGAGACAGGAGGCTGGGGGGAGAGACAGGGAGGCTGTGGGGAGAGAGACAGGGAGGCTGTGGGGAGAGAGACAGGGAGGCTGTGGGGAGAGAGACAGGGAGGCTGTGGGGAGAGAGACAGGGAGGCTGTGGGGAGAGAGACAGGGAGGCTGTGGGGGGAGAGAGGACAGGGAGGCTGGTGGGGGAGAGAGACAGGGAGGCTGTGGGGAGAGAGACAGGGAGGCTGTGGGGAGAGAGACAGGGAGGCTGTGGGGAGAGAGACAGGGAGGTGTGGGGAGAGAGACAGGGAGGCTGTGGGGAGAGAGACAGGGAGGCTGTGGGGAGAGAGACAGGGAGGCTGTGGGGAAGAGACAGGGAGGCTGTGGGGAGAAGAGACAGGGAGGCTGTGGGGGGGAGAGAGAGACAGGGAGGCTGTGGGGAGAGAGACAGGGAGGCTGTGGGGAGAGAGACAGGGAGGCTGTGGGGAGAGAGACAGGGAGGCTGTGGGGAGGAGAGACAGGGAGGCTGTGGGGAGAGAGACAGGGAGGCTGTGGGGAGAGAGACAGGGAGGCTGTGGGAGAGAGACAGGGAGGCTGTGGGGAGAGAGACAGGGAGGCTGTGGGGAGAGAGACAGGGAGGCTGTGGGGAGAGAGACAGGGAGGCTGTGGGGAGAGAGACAGGGAGGCTGTGGGAGAGAGAAGGGAGCTGTGGGAGAGAGACAGGGAGGCTGTGGGGAGAGAGACAGGGAGGCTGTGGGGAGAGAGACAGGGAGGCTGTGGGGAGAGAGACAGGGAGGCTGTGGGGAGAGAGACAGGAGGCTGTGGGAGAGAGACAGGGAGGCTGTGGGGAGAGAGACAGGGAGGCTGTGGGGAGAGAGACAGGGAGGCTGTGGGGAGAGAGACAGGGAGGCTGTGGGGAGAGAGACAGGGAGGCTGTGGGGAGAGAGACAGGGAGGCTGTGGGGAGAGAGACAGGGAGGCTGTGGGGAGAGAGACAGGGAGGCTGTGGGGAGAGAGACAGGGAGGCTGTGGGGAGAGAGACAGGGAGGCTGTGGGGAGAGAGACAGGGAGGCTGTGGGGAGAGAGACAGGGAGGCTGTGGGGAGAGAGACAGGGAGGCTGTGGGGAGAGAGACAGGGAGGCTGTGGGGAGAGAGACAGGGAGGCTGTGGGGAGAGGGAACAGGGAGGCTGTGGGGAGAGAGACAGGGAGGCTGTGGGGAGAGAGACAGGGAGGCTGTGGGGAGAGAGACAGGGAGGCTGTGGGGAGAGAGACAGGGAGGCTGTGGGGAGGAGAGACAGGGAGGCTGTGGGGAGAGAGACAGGGAGGCTGTGGGGAGAGAGACAGGGAGGCTGTGGGGAGAGAGACAGAGCGGGGGGAGAGAGCTGGTGTGGGAGGAGAGGACGGGAGGCTGTGGGGAGAGAGACAGGGAGGCTGTGGGGAGAGAGACAGGGAGGCTGTGGGGAGAGAGACAGGGAGGCTGTGGGGAGAGAGACAGGGAGGCTGTGGGGAGAGAGAAAGGGAGGCTGTGGGGAGAGAGACAGGGAGGCTGTGGGGAGAGAGACAGGGAGGCTGTGGGGAGAGAGACAGGGAGGCTGTGGGGAGAGAGACAGGGAGGCTGTGGGGAGAGAGACAGGGAGGCTGTGGGGAGAGCAGGAGCGTGGAGGGACAGGTGGGTGGAGAGAGACAGGGAGGCTGTGGGGAGAGAGACAGGGAGGCTGTGGGGAGAGAGACAGGGAGGCGTGGATGTGGGGAGAGAGACAGGGAGGCTGTGGGGAGAGAGACAGGGAGGCTGTGGGGAAGAGGACAGGGAGGCTGTGGGAGAGACAGGGAGGCTGTGGGGAGACAGGGAGGCTGTGGGGAGACAGGGAGGCTGTGGGGAGACAGGGAGGCTGTGGGGAGACAGGGAGGCTGTGGGGAGACAGGGAGGCTGTGGGGAGACAGGAGGCTGTGGGAGACAGGGAGGTCTGTGGGGAGACAGGGAGTCTGCGGGGAGACAGGGAGTCTGGACAGAGTCGCGGGAGACAGGGAGTCTGCGGGGAGACAGGGAGTCTGCGGGGAGACAGGGAGTCTGCGGGGAGACAGGGAGTCTGCGGGGAGACAGGGAGTCTGCGGGGAGACAGGGAGTCTGCGGGGAGACAGGGAGGCTGCGGGGAGACAGGGAGGCTGCGGGGAGACAGGGAGGCTGCGGGGAGACAGGGAGTCTGTGGGGAGACAGGGAGTCTGTGGGGAGACAGGGAGTCTGTGGGGAGACAGGGAGGCTGTGGGGAGACAGGGAGGCTGTGGGGAGACAGGGAGTCTGTGGGGAGACAGGGAGGCTGTGGGGAGACAGGGAGGCTGTGGGGAGACAGGGAGGCTGTGGGGAGACAGGGAGGCTGTGGGGAGACAGGGAGGCTGTCAGGATGGAGGGATGGAGTCAGGATGGAGGGAGGCTGTTAGTATGGAGGAAGGATGGAGAGAGGCTGTCAGGATGGAATAGGCTATTGGGATAGAGGGAGGCTGTCAGGATGGAGGACCGCTGTTGGGATGGAGGAAGTATGGAGGGAGGCTGTCAGGATGGAGGGACGTTGATGTGAAGGAGGGAGGCTATTGCGATGGAGGAAGGATGTAGGGAGGCTGTCAGGATGGAGGAAGGATGAAGTGAGGCTGTTGGGATGGAGGAAGGATGGAAGGAGGCTGTCAGGATGGAGGAAGGATGAAGTGAGGCTGTCGGGATGGAGGAAAGATGAAGTGAGGCTGTCGGGATGGAGGAAGGATGAAGTGAGGCTGTCGGGATGGAGGAAGGATGAAGTGAGGCTGTCGGGATGGAGGAAGGATGAAGTGAGGCTGTCGGGATGGAGGAAGAATGAAGTGAGGCTGTCGGGATGGAGGAAGGATGAAGTGAGGCTGTCGGGATGGAGGAAGGATGAAGTGAGGCTGTCGGGATGGAGGAAGGATGAAGTGAGGCTGTCGGGATGGAGGAAGGATGGAGGGAGGCTGTCGGAATGGAGAGAGGCTGTCGGAATGGAGGGAAGCTGTTGGGATGTTGTCTATATGGCTGGCAGCCATCTCTATTGCGTACGGCCAGCAGTAGTCTCTATTGTGTATTCTCTATTGTGTATGGCCAGCAGCAGTTTCTATTGTGTATTCTCTATTGTATGTATAGCCAGCAGCAGTCTCCATTGTGTATACGGTACGCAGCCATCTCTATTGTGTATACAGGTATCAGCTGTCTCTATTCTGTATTCTCTATTGTATATACAGTTATTGTGTTTAGCGTTATAGAAAAGAAGTTGCAACACACAATCAGCGGTGTTTATTCACTCTTCGTGGGGTGGCTCTTCAACAGGCATATAGTCAACAGGCATATGGTGGACTATATGCCTGTTGAAGCGCCACTTGCGGTGTGAAACGGCCATCACCTTTGAGAACCCCCCGTCCTCCCACCCGCACCATGTAAGACCACACGAAGAGGGAATAAACACCGTTAATCCTACAATGTTGCAACTTCATGTATGTTGACATTTTTATTCCTAGACATATTTCGGGTGGGGAGGGGGGGATGGGGGCGCCGTTTGCCTTACCTGCCTAGGGCACCAAAATGCCTTGTCCTGGCACTGGGTGTCACCAGAGGCTGAGTGCTAGGTTGAGTGAGAGGAGATAAATGAACCCTTGCAGTTGCACCACAAGTCTCATGCTCACATGCAGGTATGTGACAGGTATCCATGGTTATGATCACTATTTACTTAGTTGCTAATGGTTGTAGCTGTAATGCCCTGCACATGAGGCAAGAGACAGCTAATCAGGAGAACTATACTACATTTCTCATAGGGGGTAATAAATACTACAGCAACAACTACATCTGCTACAAATAGCTATTTAACTATTATTATTACTACTAGTACTACACCTACTACATATTGGGCTAGGGTCTTGGAGATGGGAATACCGCTATAACCACTGAAATAAGAAAAACTTTAGACAAGTTTGGCATCGCTGCAATGGAACTGATCTGAAAAATAAAGCTGCCAGGTCAATTTGCCACAATATAAACTCTGTAAAAAAGAAGCCCTCCAAAGCAATGTGTGTTTTTAAGCTACTTTTATGGTAAAAACCAGTGTGATCAAAACACAAGCGTATATTACTGGGAATAAACAGGGGCACGATCCAACCTTTAGGACATTTATTACATTCTGGAGAATATCGAATATACAGAAGCTCTAATATTCTGGTTCCCGTCCAGTGGGTGGAATGCATCAAACACGTTTATTTCCACAATTGAGATAAATCCCATCCATCTGCTGCCGCTGCTGTCACTTCTGATCTGGAGGCCGCTGATCACACAATACAGTACAGTGGGATCTGCCAAACTGACCACAATGGTTTCCACACAGATCACAACCAGACTCGCGCTGCTGTAATTACATCAAAATGACTTTATCATCTGCCAGCGAGAAAAGTCTTTTGTGTGCGGGGCACAGGCCGCCTCTGTCAGCCATTTACTGCAGGACACAAGAAATAAGGGGCTTGTTATGTGCCCGGGTCGTGTTCCTGGGGATGACGACAGTGCACATAAAGGAGAACGACTGTGACAGAGGACGCGGCTGCCTGGCATATAATATCCTTACATCCTCTGGCCTAGGGACATATGTGTTAAAGGGGTTTTTCCAACATTGCAAATCATAGGCATCAAATTAATAAAGGGGGCCACAGTGGGGGTGGCAGATTCATGGTGCCTCTCCAATGACCTCAGGTGTCAGCATCTACATCCCCACGGACAGCTACATTCTCATGATCTGTAATGGAAGCGGAGACACCCAGTAATCTCCAGAAATACACAAGACTAACACTTAGGAAACCCCCTTTAATTGTTCCCTTTGAATATTTCAGCAGGACCATTCAACTATCCAATATTTATAGAGGAGTCTCAACTCTTCCCCAAGGAAAAGAAAATGGGGTCAGGCCTGTTGAATTAGAACATGTCCGAATCTTCCGTCCTCTTGGGAAATTGGCCATAAGTATCCGACAGATCTTTCACTTTTACCCATTAAAGATACAGGTTTGAGGGGGTTTGGAATGATCATTTCTGGTATAGGTAAGGCTGCTTTCACATCAGTGGTAAAATGTAATTCATGGCAGATCTGGTAGATGTCGCTGCACCTGCCGCGTAACAGTCGACTTGCGGCACCGATCTGGCAAGCCCCATTCATTCTGTATGGGTCTTGCGGTCAGGTGTGGCAAGTGAGGTTTTGCCGGTTCCTGCAGATCCTTGCGGCCGCACAAAAAAAAAAAAAAAAACGCTGTATAAAATAAAATAAATAATGCTGATGTAAGGAATATATGACAACATGTACCTGGATAATCCACATACGTCTGTAGGGTATATAAGCACTCATAGCACAGTGCCCACAGCTCATCCTCCTGTAAGGGCTTTCCATAGTTTAGCAACACTTCTTTCAATGAAACCCACTATAAAAAGAAAAGAAATTATCAATTAAATGCAGATTATAATGCATTTAATAAATCGCTACCCAAGATTCTAAGGAAAGGTTTCCTACCTGTTCCTCTACAGCTGCTGAAGAACTACAACTCCCAACATAAGAAATGCTGGTTGTTAGCTGTAGAGTGACACGCTGAGACCAATGGTATAAATGAATGTAACATTTTCCTATTATATTGTTACCAAAGAAAATATTAATATTCAAATCTACTATATCAAAAGTGCATTCATCTAGAGTGAGAGGACAGCAAGAAAAGTTATACTTCCTGGCTCTGAGCTCGAGTGACAAAAGGAAGAAAAATCACAGTATTTGGGTAGAGGGGGGCAACACCAGAACTTTTCTTCTTGTCATCACCCCCTACAGGAACTTTTCTTCATGATATCACCAAGTACAAGAAACTTTTTTCATGTTCTCACCCCCTACAGGAACTTATTCAAGTTATCACTTTCTACAGAACCTTTCTTCTTGGCATCACCCCCTGCAGAACATTTCTCCACATCCTCACCATCTATAGGAACTTTTCTTCCCGTTATCGCCACGTACATTAAACTTTTTTCATGTTCTCACCCCCACAGGAACTTTTCTCCAAGTTATCACCCTTTACAGAAACTTTTCTTCTTTTTATCACCCCCTGCAGAACAGTCCTCCATATTATCACTCCTATAGGAACTTTTCTTAATGTTAATAACTGTCCCCACCACCCAAGGATAGATGACGCGTGTCCTCTGATTTAGGCAGGAGTTTCTTATTCATTACTACTAAAGAGTGAGAAGATGAACAGTTGCACATCTAGTCATTCCTTCACCCAGTGAAGACGTGTCAATTTGGTGACTAGGATGTTTATTGCCATTTCAGTCTTTGGGCTATTGAGTTTGGGTAAATAAATAATGAAGATATGTTTATGTAGACATAGGTAAAAGGGATAGGTCTTACTTGTGCACATTGTGGACTTTTACTTTTGGTAGGTTGTGTGTAAAATGTTGTGTGGCATCTTCACAATGTATTAGGTGCCTACGCATCCCAGGTCCAAGACTGGCATCCCATGATCTCTGGCTGCAGCACTGATGCGACATTAACAGTGCTGCAGCCAATCACAGAGCTGCCTGTGTAGATGGCGCCGACTGACCTCAGCGCTACAGATGAGAGGTCATTGCTGCAGCCAATCAAAATAGACCAGGACAGCGGAAGAAAGCAGGCACCTGTCCCATGGAGGGTCTGTACTGGACTGAATATCCAACAGTATTCAGAAAGGTGGATTATGGTATGACTAAAACAAACAAAACCCATGTTCATATCAGAATATTTGGTTAATGAGGGCAACAGTGCTACTGGTAGATAAAAAGAAAAAATGTATATACTGTATATAAATATTAACACGTGGCTCTACATTTCTTTAATCCCCACAAAGCCTGAGATAACATTGCTACAGTATACTTGATGGCTAATGGCAGAAGGCCAAAGTCTAAATATATTGTGTATATTTTCTTTGTGAGTGAATGTTCCCAAAATGCATATTTTAATTTAGTGGATTTGTCATGGAAATCTCTGTGGCCCAACAACCAGTTTCAGTCTTATGAATGGGATTGTCTGAGCAGGAGGCGCCTGCTTTTCCTGCCCACAACAATCATTTTTATGCCTGTAAAAACACGCAATGAGTCAACAAACAAGAGTTTGCTCCATTGGCTGCTCGCATACTCAGACGAGCAATGGTCGGGAAACAGAGTTCCTATGTTCCTTGTTCTGATGATCTTAAAGAGGACCTGTCACCCCCTTGGTGCATGGCAAACTAAATGCAGCATGCCTGCTGCATTCAGGGAAGGGGTCCCCCATGGCTCTAGCCCCCCTGTAAGCTCTAAAAAAAAGACTTTAGAAACCTTACAGTTAATAAGATCCCTCCCAGGCGACCTCTTAAGAGGTCCTGGCTGCTGGCACAGCCCTCCCTGCCTTCTTCCTTGTGTGTTCTTCCCCCTCGGTGTCTGCCGCCGCCTTCTCTTGTTCTAGGTCTGCCCTCCTCTTCTGCTCCTGACATCACACAGAGCAGAAGAAGAGGAGGGCAGACCCAGAAGAGGAGATGATGGCAGACACATAGAAGGGGAAGAACACACAAGGAGAAGGCAGGGAGGGCTGTGCCAGCGGTGAGGACCTCTTAATAAGATCCCACCCAGTCGACCTCTTAACTGTAAGGTTTCTAAAGTCTTTTTTAAAGCTTACAGGGGGGCTAGAGACATGGGGGACCCCTTCCCTGAATGCAGCAGACATGTTGCATTCAGCTTGCCATGCAACAGGGGGGGGTGACAGGTCCTCTTTAAGTAAATGTAAGAGACTTTAAAGGGGTTATCTACCTTTGGGGACAACTTTTTATTTCTTTTTACTTAAAAGGACCATGTCACGTGACAAAACTCTACTAACCTACAAATATGGGAATAATAGCGCTCTGAAGTTACCTGAAGTCGGCACATCGAACTCCGTTGCCGTGAGGAAAAGAACTTTCTTCTTTCCAGCAGCATTCATGGTTACAGTCATATGGGTGGTGCCGGTGTGAGTTCAGTCCCCTCTCTGTGTATTGAGAGTGACAGCTGTAACCCCTCTCCCACCTATGCAGTGACAGACACTCCGTATTAGAACCAGATGTCAGTCAGTGCAGGGCATGGTTACAGCCAATGCTCTCCATACACAGAACGGTGACTGAGCCCGCGCTGGCGTCGCCCCTGTGACTGAAGCTGGCACGCTGCTGGGAGGAAGAGAGTTCTTTTTCTCCTGGTATTTGAGCTCCAGGTCGGTTTACAACGATATTAACCTGCAGATTAATCCCATTTCTGCAGGTTAATAGCATTTTCTTCACATGACTGGTTTCCTTTAATGCATTTAATTAGGGCTAAAACTTTTTTTGCAATTGGATTTCTTTAAACCTCGTTTCCCTCCAGGTTGTAATGTTGGCTTATGACCACATCAAAGCTCGATGTTCAGGGAAACAAAGCGCATTTAATTGAAAAATGAACTGTTTCATGGACCCCAATAGGTACATTTTTTTGGCCACAGATACCCTCTTAAATGAAAAAAAAAAAAAAAATGTCTCCAAAAGTGAACAACCCCTTTAAACGCCAGGAATCAGGCCTATAGCTTACACAATGCTCCACACAGCCCCAGTTCTTTAAGAAGAACATTGTTTCGGGTGTATAAGGCCATCTATTATAATCTAGGAGATATACAGACAATGTACAGTCTTCACTATTGTTATGGGGTTATCACGGTGACATCACTGGATCTTCCTATACTTTTGTCTTTACTGTTACAATTTCTCCACATTCTGAGCTTAAACTAAATAAATGGGTTTCCAAGCTTAAAGGCCTCATTACACACTCACAAATCTGTTCAGATATTGGTCACAGATCTCGGATTGCTGTGAAATCACAGACACATTGTTACATTTATACACGGCCACAAAATGGAACAATGTGTCCATGATTTCACTGCAACCAGAGATCTGCGAACAATCTCTGCACAATTACCTGTGTGTTTAACGTAGCCTTAAGATATGGATAGGTCATATCCAAAGCTTGAAAAATCTCTAACAATTTTTAACATTTCAATTAAAGGGGAATTCTGAAGTTTCAAACTTATCTAAGAATAAAACTGGCTCATGTGGTGCCCCACCGGGTAGGCCGTCACCAGAGGTACTGTATTCCTCCATTGGAGGGAGAGTAGTGCCTCTGCTCTCCAGGTATTGGGATGGTGCAGTTGAGTCACACACACACACCACTTAGGACCCCGGGATGGTGAGTGGATCCAGAGGGAGGACCCAAGCGTAGCCGGGAGGGAAAAGTGAAGTGCAGGAAAAAGAGTAGGAGGAGAAGTAGAGAGAGAGAACATCGGAAAGGAGTTGAGTGGAAGTTGGGAGTGTAGGGGCGGTGTAGTGCCGACTCCCGCGGGCTGGAGCACGACCACGCTCGCCACGGGAGGGAAAGACTGACAGGAGTAGAGGAAAGAAGGAGCCCTTGGGGTACGGAACGAGATGTAGATCCCCATACGCCTGTATCTAGCAAGACAGAGGGGCTGGTGGACGACACAGAGACCCGGCCCTGAACACGGTGTGGACGCTTCATGCCCGAACCGTTGAACCGGGGCCCCAAGCTTCTAACTGGAGCTGTGGCTGGACACCCAGCACAACTCTGAGAAAGCGGTTGAATTAGAGAGCAGTGCCCGGGAGGGGGTACAAAGAAGCACTCGTGGCAGTCGATACCCGAGCTCTGTGCTGCGGAGGCACTAAGTGAGGAGTGGCGAGATGAGCTTATAGCGCAAAGGGACCACCAAAGATGGAGAGACCTAGAGAGGGAAAGGGGCACCAACTGAGGCTTGACTGCACTGATCCGGTTCTGGAGACAACACTGAACCGGAGGTTGGCAAGGGGAAGCACCCAGTGGCCATGCTGAAAAACTGAGTAAAAGTAACAGAACCGCAGTTCTGGTGTGTGAGACTTTCTTTAGTGGCGACCACCGGCCGCGGAGGCCGCATGAGACACCGGGGTGCTGACAACCTATTGAACATCTGCCAAGGTACAAACTGACTCCTCCATTCTGCTGCCCTGGGGACTGCGCTCCACCTGGGGGGAGGGGAACCATCCAAGCTGCCGGTCATCACCCCCAGAGGTTCTGAAGCAGCGGCGGATGTCCTGGCCGCATATTGCAAGTGGCGTCACGAATACCCCTTTCCCTAGTCCTCCCCTGTCATCTACCCCCTGTTTATTAACAATGACATCGCCAGGGTTACAGGACTGTGTCTCGGCCCCAGTCTGTCCCCGTAAAAAGAACCGAGCGTGAAGAACAACAGCTGCCCGGTCACCGAGTACCCCCGACCCTGGAGTAGGCGTGTCACTTATTCTTACTAACACTGGATACATTAGGTGGATGTTTTGTGAAGGGAGAAAATTGTCATATTTACAGTGATCTAGCAGAGAAAAGGGTTATTCCCAACATTTAAAGTGACCTGCTAGCCAAAGAATGGTATGATAATGATAACTTGGGGGTTCGACTCCTTGGTTCCCTCGAGCCAAAGAATGAGGTTCTGGAATGCACTGGGGTGATCAAGCAGTGGCCAAGTATGAGTGTCATCACACCAGTCATTTTTTTTCCTTCATGGAACAGGTGGAGACCCCTTGGTTTGTTCTCCCCGTTCTCGAAAGGGGACCCCCAGCAGTCACACTTCTCAAAGACAGAGTGGGGACTCCAAGCAGTCACAAGTCTCGAAGATCAAGGGGGACCCGCAGCAGCTACAGTTAAGTGTTGGGCTCTTAAATTGCAATGTGACCAATTACAGGAACTGCACCATTTGCTACAGGCTTGAGAAACAGGCAGCAACAAGCAAATACTCTTTATCTCATAATATATTCATAGTGAATGCAAAAACAAATTCAAAATATCAAATACGGTATGCAGCACTAAAGGGGTAGAGTGTATTTATATAGTGATCACTGGATTCTATTTTCACCTAGGTCTGGGAGAACAGCTATTCTCCTTGTGGAGAGTATTCTGCCAGCCGGCAGTAAGGAGACTTAAAGCCGCAATGCTCCTCTGGGAAATTCAATATGCAAATTGTCACTTCAGTGAGGAAGTAGAAAAACTCTAATGCCACCTAATAAAGGTTCCACAAGGTCCACAAGGAGAATAGCTGTACCCCCTGACCTCATCTTAGTCTCTCATACAGCCAGATCAGAATTCCCACACACTGCACTGATGAGGGGCAATCACCCTGAAATTCAGCTTCTGCAGTTTGGGGTTCTGATCTGGCAATAATCCTAAGTCATATTAAAAGGCTTGTTAAAGAGTCTATTAGGGCTGTTAGGATTGCTACCGTAGCTTTATTAGGTGACATTAGAGTTGGTCTATTTCCTCACTGAAGTGACAATTTGTGCATTTTCGCCTAATCATTTCTTCACAAGAGAAAGGTGTTCAAGGGTAGGTGCTCCCTTTTGTGGAGTTATTCAGGTGCTTCTCACATCAGAATCAGGAGGATCAGCAGGTGTCTATGATGTTGCATCTATACATATCTGCTAGGACGGGTGCACGATCAGCAAAGGTTTTGCAACTTTTATTCATTAGGATAGTACACTACAGAGGGCGTGGCCTGGAAGCTCATGGCACCGGCCGCATATACAAGGAGATCCTGCAGACACGAGCTAACACAGCTGCACAGACGCACCGGAGGAACCAGAGACCCGCTGACATGCTGCAGGGACACCCGAAACGGCACTAAATGTCTGCAAAACTGACGGATTTCTTCAGCAGGGAAAGGCCACAACATTCAAAGATGGTGCCAGCTTCTTGCTCCCGCTCAGCATCCTCCCACTCCTCTTCTAAGGACATAAGAGAAACGGCAACTATGGAGGAGGAAGACATCCCACTTACACAAGCCACGATGCAGCGCCTATTGTCCTCTCTTAGGAAGGCGCTGCATGAGGACATGAAAGGTATGATAGGGGAGCTGAGGAAAGACATTAACAGCTTGGGGGACGGCACAGACCACATTGAACAGAAAATGACAAAATATGCAACTGCCCATAACGCCCTTGCTGATGATCATGCGGTATTGGAGAAGCGAATGTTAGCCCAACAGCTTAAACCTATGGGACCTAGAGGACAGATCCCGTAAATAAAATGTTAGGCTTCATGGGGTCCTAGAGACTGTGAAAGACCCTGAACTGGCTGCCTTTCTCACCGATTTTATGAAAAAGGTGCTCCCTGATGCACAGGCTGGCTCCCTTGAGATTGAAAGGATCCATAGGGTCCCTAAACCAGCCCACATTAATCAATCTTTACCAAGGGATGTGCTAGCCTGTATGCACTCTTCCAGGGGAAAGGAAAACTTCATGCAAACACTGAAAAGCTGGCAAACTCTGAGCGCTTCTCTAAAATTGCAGTTTTCCCTGACCTGTCAGTGGGCACCCGGGCCAGGAGAAGGGAATTCTCTCCCATGTGTAGAGTCCTAAGAGCACACAACATCCTTTACAGCTGGGTTTTCCCAGTGAAAGTCCGGTTCACGTATAAGGAGGCCCGCTACGTTTTTCATTAGCCCAAAAAACTAGATCAAGCCCACCGTGAATGGAAACTGTTGCCCCTATCTAAGAAGGAAAGCTCACAGCCCGGACGGGCTCATGCTAAAAGGAGAATGACTTCTGATTGGAGGCCTGCAACATAACTTTCCTACAGGGCGGCAGCAGTTGCCTGGCCATGCATAACAGTTTGTGGCCCCTGACTGCAGGTGGCACCTCCCTCCCCCTTCCATAGCACAGTTCTGGTGAAAGTCCACCTTGGTGGGCTTGCATCTTTCCTAGTTCTATTATGTGCCCCCAGCTGCAGACATTGATCTGCCTTCTTGGTTTACATGCATGTTCTGTGTTTTGGTTTTGCGTTCCTACCGTTCCTGTTTGTTTTCCCACGTCCTTTTCCTGATGTGCCATGTAGGCCGTATTGCCCACACTCTCAGTTCTTATTTCCCCCATGAGTGTGAAAATTGTTGCTTTGAATGTTAATGGGCTCAACTCGCCCATCAAACATTCCCTAATTTGGTCAGAAGCCGCCACTCTAAAGCGGATATATTATGTATACAAGAGTACCAAATCCTAAAAGGGGATAACTACCGTGTCCATAACCGCATGTTTCCCACAGCTTTCTATGACAACAATACCTCCAAGAAAGCCGGAGTGTGCATCTTTGTTAAGAACACTATTGCTTTCCAACTTCATAAGACCATGGACCTAGGAGGGAGGTTTATTATCCTAACCTGTTTAATAGCTGGTTCAATCTATACTATTGTTAATGTGTAGGCATCCCATCACTCCCCTGTGAAATTTCTTAGATCCGTGCTGAAACTGCTGGAGGAGGAGACGAGAGGTGGAATTATTGTCTGTTGCGACTTTAATGTTACTCCTTCTTGGGCTCTAGACTGCTCATCCAGCTCTGTTGCGGGTCGTGGGGAAGTGGGCCGCTATGTAAAGAAAAACACCTCCATGATATCTGGAGATACTTGCATGCCACGGAGAAAGGCCATTCTTTTGTCTCCTTCAGACACAGGTCCTACTCCAGGATTGACTATTTCCTAGTCGACAGCAGGTCTCTTTCGGCCTGTGTGTTGGCAGAAATAGGACTTGTTTCGTGGTCAGACCACGCTCCTGTGTCTTTGGAGATCTCCGTGGCGTGCCTTGCCCCAGGCTCCATGGAAATGGAAGTGAAACCCTAGACTTCTGGCTAGGCGAGGGGTGGGCATGGGAGTAGAGACGAACCTGGTGGACTTCTTTTCTCTCAATGACAACCAGGCAGTGTCCGATGAATTGCTCTGGGAAGACCACAAGGCTTATGTTAGAGGACGTTTTGTACAAAAGCATCCCAAATTAAGAGAGATAGGGAACACACCAGCGCGTCTCTCTTAGCCACATTACAATAGCTAGAGCAGACCAATAAAACTGCCCTGTCTATTCTTATATCCAAACAATTAGTTGAAACCCGTATGCAACTCAGGTCTTCTTTGTTAGAACAGTACGAGAAAAACTTAAGAAAAGTTAAAACCTCCTTCTAAGCGAGAGAGAGTGGGGTCATTACTTGCTAAACGCATCAAAAAACTGGAGTATCTAGCTCGTTTGGAAGCTCTGCGAGACCATTCTGGAACCCTGCTCCGTAATCCTATTTCCATTGCTGAGGCATTTGCCCAGTACTACTCAAAATTATATAATTTGAAAGAGGATGACAACACCCCTCCCCCAGCTCAAGCTGACATTTAGTCCTTCTTAGACTCCCTATCCCTCCCAACATTGACGCAAGACCAACTTAAGACCTTAAACTCATCCTTCTCTCTGTCGGAAATAACACAAACTGTAAAATCTACCAGACTACACTCCGCCCCTGGTCCTCATGGACTTTCTAATGATTACTATAGGCGATTCTCATCGATTCTCGCTCCTTTTCTCTTACATACTTTCTCATTCTGGCAACAAATGGGCTCCACCTCTGCTACAACGCCCCAAGTTACCATTGTGACGATTCCTAAGCAGAGCAAACCTAAGGAAGACCCAGGAAGCCACCACCCCCTCTCCCTACTAAAGTGTGATGTAAAGAAATTTTCCAAGCTTTTGGCGTCCAGGCTAAATCTAATCTCCCCATCCCTGGTCCACCCAGATCAGGTGGGTTTCGTGTCTGGTAGACTAGCTGGAGATGGCACAAGATGTATGATAGATATCATTGGGGTCGCTGAGAGGGCTAGTGTCCCCGATGTGCTTCTGTCATTAGACGCAGAGAAAGAGTTTGACAGAGTACACTGGGGATACCTCACCTCTGTCGAAGAAATTTGGGTTTGCCGGCCCGATTTTGTCGGCTATGCTATCGTTATACTTAAATCGGGTGCTCTCTTCAGGTTTCTTGTCTTCCACTTTTCAGATCACCAATGACACCTGCCAAGGCTGCCCCCTGTCCCCGATTATCTTCTCATTAGCGGTAGAACCCCTTGCTGAATCTATCAGGTCCAACAAAAATATTACTAGATATTATATAGGCTCCCATCATCACTTGATTGGTTTATATGCAGATGACATTATAATTACCAGCACCAATTTGACCACATCTCTGAAAGCTGTTATGTCTGCCCTATCCACATTC
>JARQOC010000006.1:59001972-59181972 GCA_033576535.1 Allobates femoralis | reverse complement strand
CTTTAAGGGCCCTTTCACATCAGCGTTTTTTGAAATTTGCGGCAGATGCGGTGAAAAAAACGCATCTGCCGCAATTGCCGCATAACCGCTGCACTTGCGGCGCGGTTGCGGTAATCCCCATAGAAAGTATAGGGGGACTTGCGGCAGGTGCGGCAAGTGCGGTTTTGCACTTGCGGCAGGTGCGGCCGCGAAAAAAAACGCGGTCAGCCGCGGTTTTTTTCGCGGCCGCACCTGCCGCTAGTGCAAAGCCGCACCTGCCGCAAGTCCCCCTATACTTTCTATAGGGATTACCGCAACCGCGCCGCAAGTGCAGCGGTTATGCGGCAATTGCGGCAGATGCGTTTTTTTCACCGCATCTGCCGCAAATTTAAAAAAACGCTGATGTGAAAGGGCCCTAAGAAAGTGATGAGGCCACGACAACGTAAAAGCAAACTTCACTGATCGGGGCTGATGGGTGATATAGTATGTGGGCTGCTGGGGCTTGTTTTCCAGGGCTGCTTTTTGGTCCCAGTCCGGCCCTGCTGGGATCGGGTATTTGATAGCACAGGTATACACAAGATTGAGAAAGAACATTTCTATAAATTAAAGGGAATCTGTCAGCACGACCAACCCTCTTATGTCGCCTTTATGGATATGTAGGTCATACCAGAGGAAGATAGTTAAAAATGCTACCTTGATATCTGTGATCTGACATCTTATTCCAGAGAAATCCACATTTTTCTTATATGTATATGAGCTGTTAAGATCTATGGGCCGGACATAGATCTCCCGAGAATCCGCCTCCAGGGATTATATTAAAGGGAATCTGTCAGCAGGTTTTTGGTAACTTATCTGAAAGAAGCATAATGTGGAAAATAGACCCTGATTCTAATGATGTATCACTTAGGTGGCCGTCACACACTTCAACTTAATGCACGATATCGTTTAAGTGATCTGCTTTTTGATCGCTTAACCGATATCGTTTGTGCATCGCTGCGTGCAATCAAGCGATTTTACAATGTAAAATCGCTTGATCGTGACATCGCAGATATGAGAGCCGGAGCTCATATCAAGCGATCATCGCTTGTTCAATTTGCTTCATCGTGGTGTATGACACCACGATGAACGATCTCCCAGCGGCAGAGCCTATGCTGGGAGATGGTATCTATGGTAAACGTCGGGTTACTAAGCGCCGGGCGGCGCCTAGTAACCCGATGTGTACCATAGTTACCAGCGATCTCGCTGCCCCACATCGCTGGTGAGTCTGTCTGTGTGACAGCTCACCAGCGATGTGAGCGATATTGTTAGCAATCGCGCGTGCACGTGATCGCTTACAATATCGCTCACGATATTGTAGCGTGTGACGGCCGCCTTAGTTTAATGGCTGCAGCTGTTCTAACACAATGTAATTTTAATTCTAGCAATGCTGCAGAACTGGGAAAGCTGCCCCTGCCCACACCAGGCTCTCTATGTACAATGTCTATAGACAGTGAGTTGCTTATCACAGGAGAGGAGGACTCACTGTTGTTGTAACTGATATAGTCTTAGCATTGATAAGGTCCTGGTGATAAAACAATAATTGCAAGTAGCATATTATCTAATACAATTTATTGCACAATGTTACTATATTTAAGTTAAAAAAAAGATATACCGGCACTCACTATCAAAGAAGGGGCGCAGATATTTGTTGTATCCTTTCATAAGCTTCTGGATTGTGGGAGGAAGGATTTCTCCCTCCTTTCCTTCTGCATTAATACTGGGAAGATACCTGACACTGGTGGAGATAACAGGAAAGAAATAATTAATATATTTCTACTATTACTTTGAACATAATTGACTAGTGAAGAAATGTTACATCTAAAAGGTTGTTTAGTTTAGTAAAGTAATCCTCACATAGTACTAGTGCATCTCAATGAATTAGAATATCATCAAAAGTCAATATCATGTTTCAAGGTGTTTCTGGGAGCCTTAAAACACATTTAACTAATAAATCAATATTATATTCACCCTTTGATGTCTTGTGGAATACGGCAGCGCAGTTTTTATCCCTTCATCCTCCCTACTTTAATTTTCTGAGATGATGACCTTTGGGTTTTTATTGGCTGTAAGCCATAATCATCAACATTAACAGAAATAAACACTTGAAATAGATCTCTCTGTAATGACTCTATATAATATATATATATAATAATATAGATATAATTTCACTTTATGTATTGAATTACTGAAATAAAATAACTTTTTAATGATATTGTAATTCACTGAGATGCGCCTGTATGTGCACACAATGTATTTTTGACACCAGGTAAATCACAGTCAATGCGGTTTCACCGGTGTCTTCTTTGACGTCTTTTACATTCAGCTTTTTCTACTTTCAATTTCACATGTAAGTTAGTAGCCAAAGGACTTCTTTTAGCCAGATCATGGATCATGGCTTTGAAAGCCTCAAGTGAATAAAAGAGGTAAAAAAAGAAAACACAGACCATATGCAAAGCAAGTCGTTTTGACATTGTGGTGCATATATTACATTTTTGGGGATTTTACTGCCTTTTTGGGTGAGTTGCATGTGAAATCTGCCTGAAAAAAAGACTATGTACACACCCGAAAAGTTGTAACTACAGATGAGCGGACCTGTGGAAGTTGGGGTTCTGGGGGTTCAGTTGGACTTTATATACAGTTCTGTTCTGGGCCCAAACATAACCCAAACCTCATTTGAAGTCACCAGTTGGGCAGTTCTGCTCTTCGCCAGGCCTAGGCAAATCACTTCCGGAGGAAGGAACGCAGGCTTTGCCATTTTCATTTTTTAGTACACATTATATCCGATAACTTTGATTTTACCTTCACAGCGACCCATTCAAATAATACAAGTGTCTCATACTGGGCCGAGCACTGAGTGTACCCGAGGACTGAGTGTACCCGAGGACTGAGTGTACCCGAGGACTGAGTGTACCCGAGGACTGAGTGTACCCGAGGACTGAGTGTACCCGAGGACTGAATGTACCTGAGCACTGAGTGTGCCCAAGCACTGAGTGTACCCGAGCACAACGATACTCGCTTTAGTGGTTTGCGCATGTAAAGCACCAAAACCCCGAACTCGAACACTGACATTTTTTGTAAAGTTTGTCTTAGGTACAAACTCCTAACTTTAAAGTCCGGTTTGCTCATCAGTAGGTATAACCCGTCTCTAAGATTAAAAAATTTACCAAAGCGTTTGCAAAAACAGGCAACTTTGTAACTTAATTGATATTTACATTTTGCTCTGTCCACACCAAATTTTTATTTTAACATATACAGCTTATTGCCAGGGGAACTGGCCACCAATGTAATGGCTGAACATGTGCAGTACTTACAAGCTCGTCCACAGTAAGCCTGTAAGCGTCTCGCTGGGACTAGCTGGGATTGCGGGAGGCCAATGCTAGTTCCTAATTATGGCCAGCTTAAGAGTGACCGTGCTTCCAATTTTGCAGAGGCAAAGCTGCCTCTTATAGAAACCTAGGGAGACCAAACCTCAGGCAAGAGGTTCAGCGATGCTGCTGGCCTGAGCTATCAATCAATCAGGAATAATTATGGAATGACTGGCATCATTTTATGTATAGGTGCAAGCAAGAAAAAGTGCTATTACATACACTTGTCTCGCCCCTGGCGGGGACTATGGGGTACTCGGAAACGGTCACTCTTGTCGTCGCCTGGGGCTGCGGGATGTCACGGTAGCGTGAACCGGTCTGTGATCACCTCGTCAGGCGAGCAGTTAAAAAAAGGAATTGGAAAAATGGAGAAAAGTAAAATAAAATTTTAAAAGTTAAGAGTGTCGTGACGCCACCAGTGGAGTGAGGCCGGTATAGCCACGGCTGCGGTCGGGACCTCTGGGGATGATGGGAGAAGCAGCGAAGATTGTTCAGCTCTCCATGGGAAGAGCGGGTCCCCAGGGCAACCGAGAAGTCTGTTGTAGTGTAAGGCTCGTCGGAAGAATAGGGTTCACGGGTAGAGTCAGACAGTCTCCTGCTGCCGGTTCATGAAATCAATCTATCTCTCTTCAGGCACAGTAATCACAGTCTCACACAACATTGAGGTTAACCCGGTTTACTCGCTTTCTCGGCAGATGGTTAGTCAGGATGGCTCATCAAAATCACCCCCTTTTGTGTTCCTTACATAGGTTCTTTCAGTCTGTCCACATGCTAGCTATGATCCAGCTATGATCCAGCAGCCACAGGCTTTCAGTGGGCCATCTGCCGGGTCCCCTAGCCTTAATACGGCGGCCTTCTTTTCGCAGCCCCGGAGGTTGGGTCGCGGGACATAAAGACCCCGCACCCTGCCGGTGTCTGTGGTTGGAGCATAGAGCATCTTGCCCACTTCAGCAGAGTCGGCACTCATGGTGGCACAGGCCTCCAGGTCTGTGTCCTCTCAGTCCTGTATGATGGTGTTCTTGCATCTCCTTCTGACTGAACTTGACTCCTCCACTTCCCTTGGCTGACTGGCTCCCTGAACTTGGTGTTGTATCCTTTTGTTGCCTCCTCTAACCGGGTCCTGCCCTAACTTTCTCACCCTCCACTTGTCTCCTCCCGCCATCTTGCTGCTGGGCATAGAGTCCCTAGTCTTGGGATCCGAGTGTGTTGGGTGTGTGTTTTGGTGTGACCAACTTACCGATCCTGACTGCTGCACCATCTAGTGGCCACTGGTCAACATGGGCGCACAACACTCATAGTGTGAAGTGTTGCAGCAGATTTTCACTTTAAATTTCATGTTTTTTCTTGCTTGCAGATATACATAAGGTGATGCCAGTCATTCCATATCTATTACTATGTAAATCCAATCTGATTATGTACTGCTTTCCACACCCATAATCCCGTCTACCTTTCCCGTGCTGGCATCAGTGACAGCAACATTCTTGACTGTCATTTACTATCACTTCCAAGAGATGGGTATAGGGAGCAGTGCATAATCAGTTTGGATTTATATATGCTTGACTAGCCAGCACAGGACACTGAATTCTCTGGGGCTTACAGCAAGATAACAGGAGAAGGTAATGCAATAAAAGTTACTGACCCTGAAAGGGCTGCCTAAACCCTATTCCAGGATGCAAGTAGTTTTTAACTAGAAAACTACCTGACAGATTCCCTTTAAGGCAAGAAAATACCCTACAAAATCCGTAAAGTAACATCATTCTGCCTTTAATATACAAGATATTTGACAAGTGTAACTTTACCTCCATAAAATTGATAGAAGCCCTGTGATGGCCAACTGAAGACAATGCATTTTAGCACAGGAAGGGGAGCAGAGGCAGCTAAATTTCCTGCAATGACAAAGAAAAACCATTAGCATGTTAAGCCTGATAAGCACTTCTGAAAAAAGATATTCAGAATGAGAGATAATCTGGCAGCAGCGACTAAACTACATATAAAACCGCTCTGTTTCGTTCTGTACTTTGTTCATATCTTGCCACTGCAGGATCCGATTTCAGCTGATCGGGTGGGGGGGACTAGATGTCATACTGATGATCTTTTCTGTATATACAGTGCCTACAAGTAGTATTCAACCCCCTGCAGATTTAGGTGGTTTGATAAGATGCAATTAAGTTAGAGCCTTCAAACTGCAAACGAGAGTAGGATTTATTAACAGAAGCATAAATCTTACAAACCAAAAAGTTATGTTGCTCAGTTGAATTTTAATAAATTTTAACACTAAAAGTGTGGGTCAATTATTATTCAACCCCTCAAACCACCAGCATTCTGTTTGGTCCCCCTAAAGTATTAAGAAGTAGTTCAGGCACAAAGAACAATGAGTAATGGGATTAATTCTTTGCAGCTTTTCTGGGTATTTAAACCCTCTTCCAACCTTTTGATTAGACAACCTGTACAGCACTCATACATGGTCAACATGGGAAAGACAAAGGAGCATTCCAAGGCCATCAGAGACAAGATCGTGGAGGGTCACAAGGCTGGCAAGGGGTACAAAACCCTTTCCAAGGAGTTGGGCCTACCTGTCTCCACTGTTGGGAGCATCATCCGGAAGTGGAAGGCTTATGGAACTACTGTTAGCCTTCCACGGCCTGGACAGCCTTTGAAAGTTTCCTCCCGTGCCGAGGCCAGGCTTGTCCGAAGAGTCAAGGCTAACCCAAGGAAAACAAGGAAGGAGCTCCGGGAAGATCTCATGGCAGTGGGGACATTGGTTTCAGTCAATACCATAAGTAACGTACTCCACCGCAATGGTCTCCGTTCCAGACGAGCCCGTAAGGTACCTTTACTTTCAAAGCGTCATGTCAAGGCTCGTCTACAGTTTGCTCATGATCACTTGGAGGACTCTGAGACAGACTGGTTCAAGGTTCTATGGTCTGATGAGACCAAGATCGAGATCTTTGATGCCAACCACACACGTGACGTTTGGAGACTGGATGGCACTGCATACGACCACAAGAATACCATCCCTACAGTGAAGCATGGTGGTGGCAGCATCATGCTGTGGGGCCGTTTCTCAGCCAAGGGGCCTGGCCATCTGGTCCGCATCCATGGGAAGATGGATAGCACGGCCTACCTGGAGATTTTGGCCAAGAACCTCCGCTCCTCCATCAAGGATCTTAAGATGGGTCGTAATTTCATCTTCCAACAAGACAACGACCCAGAGCACACAGCCAAGAAAACCAAGGCCTGGTTCAAGAGGGAAAAAATCAAGGTGATGGAGTGGCCTAGTCAGTCTCCTGACCTTAACCCAATTGAAAACTTGTGGAAGGAGATCAAGATTAAAGTCCACATGAGACACCCAAAGAACCTAGATAACTTGGAGAAGATCTGCATGGAGGAGTGGGCCAAGATAACTCCAGAGACATGTGCCGGCCTGATCAGGTCTTATAAAAGACGATTATTAGCTGCAGGGGCGTAACTACCGGCATAGCAGACGTAGCAGTCGCTTTGGGGCCCGGCCCTTGTGGGGGGCCCGGACCCAGCGCCGCTACGCTGCTATCCGGTCAGCTACAGGCCCCCAGTGTGTATATACAGGTCCCCCACTCCTCCTCTGCTGCACACGTCACCTGTAAAGGAATACATCATACTTACTTATCTCTGCCGGCTGCCGCCGCTCTGCACCGCGCTCCGTCTTCATCCAGCTTCTTCCTGGTTGTGACGTCATTTCCTGTGCCCGGCGGTCACAACCAGGAAGAAGCTGGATGAAGACGGAGCGCGGTGCAGAGCGGCGGCAGCCGGCAGAGATAAGTAAGTGTGATGTATTCCTTTACAGGTGACGTGTGCAGCAGAGGAGGAGTGGGGGGCCTGTATATACCCACCAGGGGCCTGTATACTACCACCAGGGGCTCTGTATACTACCACCACCAGGGGCCTGTATACTACCACCAGGGGCTCTGTATATACCACCAGGGGCTCTGTATATACCACCAGGGGCTCTGTATACTACCACCACCAGGGGCTCTGTATACTACCACCACCAGGGGCTCTGTATACTACCACCACCAGGGGCCTGTATACTACCACCAGGGGCCTGTATAAACCACCACCAGGGGCTCTGTATACTACCACCAGGGGCCTGTATATACCACCACCAGGGGCTCTGTATAATACCACCAGGGGCCTGTATATACCACCACCAGGGGCTCTGCATACCACCACCAGGGGCTCTGTATATACCACCACCAGGGGCCTGTATATACCACCACCAGGGGCCTGTATATACCACCACCAGGGGCCCTGTATACCACCACCAGGGGCCTGTATATACCACCACCAGGGGCCCTGTATACCACCACTGGGGCCTGTATATACCACCACTGCGGAGGCTGCTGTAATACTGCTGGGGCCTGTATATACCACTGGAGAGGCTGCGGTATACCACTGGGGCTGCTGTATATACTGCTGGGGCCTGTAAGGGGGTGTGTCTTGAAGGGGCGTGTCATTTGGGGGGGCGTGTCTTGGAGGGGCGTGTCATTGGGGGCGTGTCTTGGAGGGGGCCCCGTTCAAAAGTTTGCTATGGGGCCCTGCCAGTTCTAGTTACGCCCCTGATTAGCTGTAATTGCAAATAAGGGTTATTCCACAAAATATTAAACCTAGGGGTTGAATAATAATTGACCCACACTTTTATGTTTAAAATTTATAAAAATTCAACTGAGCAACATAACTTTTTGGTTTGTAAGATTTATGCTTCTGTTAATAGATCCTACTCTCGTTTGCAGTTTGAAGGCTCTAACTTATTTACATCTTATCAAACCACCTAAATCTGCGGGGAGTTGAATACTACTTGTAGGCACTGTAGGTTATCAATATGTGATTCCTGAATAGACACTAATAAGTATCAAGGCCCAGGGGGGAAAAGTGCATATTAAAGAGGTAATGGCTCTCCTTGTGGAGAATGTCAAGCAGTGTAAGGAGAATTATAAGCCATGCAATGCTCTTCTGAGAAATTCAATATTCTGTAAAAATTGGTGTCAGTAACCTCTTATCATTCACAGAATGATGACGTCCGATCATACACTGCAGCCAGTTAGCAGCTACACAGTCCCCCTACATCATTGTGCTCATCTAGCTTTGATCAGTGCATGGAGGAACCTGCTAAATAATCAGTGAACATCATCAACCTGTGGGGGATGGAGTCATGGAAGGTCTGTGAAGGGAGATGTATCGGTCAGACTCTGGATGATAAAGAAGGAGTTAAAGAGAGAAGTCTGAAGAGAGCTGAAAAGCTTTGGGAGACGTCTGTCAGAGAGGATGGGGCCATACAGTCATGGCCGAAAGGGTTGGAAGCCCCTTGAAACTGTTCCAGAAAATGAAGTGTTTATCCCAAAAGATTATTGCACATGTGTTGGTGTTTATTAGAACAACACAAAAAAAATGAAAAAAAAGACAAATTGGACATAATTTCACCCAAAACTCCAAAAATGGGCCGGACAAAATTTTTGCTACCCTCAACTTCATATTTGGTTGCGCATCCATTGGAATAACTATTTGCAATCAGTCACTTCCTATAACCATCATCAAGTTTCTACACGTCTAGAATGTCGGACTCTTCTTTATAAACTGCTCGAGGTCTCTCATATGTGAAGGTGTCTTCTCCCAACAGACATTTTCAGATCTCTCCACAGATGATCAATGACATTTAGATCCGGACTCATTGCTGCTACTTCAGATCTCTCTAGAACTTTGCTTCCTCCATTTCTGGGGCTTCTTGAAGTATATTTGGGGTCATTGTCCGGCTGGAAGACCTAGGACAGAAACCCAATTTACTGACACTGGGTACTACACCTCTCTGGAGAGGGACTGGAAACTTTGATATTGTTGATATTTTTCAATAATTTTGGTCCTCAAGTCCTCAGACAGTTCTCCTCTCGTCTTTGTGTTCTCCACACACGTCAGTGTCACCAGTGATCTGATCGCTGTCAACATTGACGGCTGATCGCTGGTGAGTTGTCACACAATCAGACTCAGCAGCGATCAGTAACAGCGAGATCGCTGGTAACCATGTAAACAAGCGGGTAACTAAGCGCCGCGCACAGGTCAGGATAGAATAAACTATAGCCGGCATAGGAGACGGTAAGTAATAGATGTTTATAGTGGAAGGGAGTGACTACAGTTCAGATTTACAACTTTATGTTAATCACAGCAGGATAAAAAATAAAACTTAACCCTCACAGCATCGAATGGAATTAAATAAGCTTTTATTCATTATCAATGAAGAGTGAACTTTAAAGAGGATCTGCAAACAACTAAACGCTGTGACCTGATCGCCGATCCCCCTGAGGTCTCATTAGGCCGAGACACACTCGTGACAGAGGTGTGTGACCGTGTCTGTGCGAAAGGAGGGAAACATGGAGAGCAAAGTGTGTGAGTGAAGGAAACCAGTGGGAGTAATGTAAGTGTATAGAATCCATTTAGAGTTTGTGGTATACATTTTGTCCTATAACTTCTGTGCAATGGAGATCAAGTAACACTCAAGGGTGGGGAAGTTTCACATTTCAATTTATACCCCTAAAGTTCCTACTGACTCAGAGTTCGGAATGAACTTTTCCTTTTCTGTGACCCTATTTAAAGTGTCTACTTGTGCTAATAAAGGAAAACTGAGTACACTATACAAGGTTGTGCTATATTGATTTGCCGTGATCTCATAACACATATCTCACTAATTAGAAGTTTAAAAGTCATAATAGAGTTAGTAATTCACTCACAGTAGTCTGTGTATGAGGAGGGAATTAACAGTAGCATAGTAGGATGTTGTCACACTGAGTGTAGGGAGACACCCAGCGCAGGACAACGAGGTGGGGGGAGGAAAGAGTCCCTGATGTTACGGGCAAAGTGGGGATGGTGACCCCTAGGTAAACTAGCGCTGACACCTGGCTCCCCTAACGATCCTATACAGTCTTCCCAATTGTCTCCGAACTGGATACCTGGCCCTGTTATCCCTGAACTAAGTCTACAAAGGGATCAGAGCGGGTGAACACTAGTCAACCTGCCTAACTACTAAAGAAACACACCAGGGAAACAAACAAAAGAGGGAAGGGAGAAACACTTGGCTTATAAAGATCAGACAGCAATCCAACAGAAAGATCTGAATGCACTGCTTGAGCAAGGAAGCAACCACCAACACCTGAAGAGCTATCACCAGCACTGCATTCTGGGAGCCAAGGGGTATAAATAGACAGCTGAAGATTACAGATCAGCTGGGTCCTAGTGACCTCCATCTATGACTAAGAGAGAAATGCCTCTTAAACTCTTAAAAGGACAGGTATATTTTTTAGCATTTTGGCTGTTTGGCCAGACTCTGCGATCCTCTGCGAGTGGCCTCTACAGCCTCATCCGTGTCTGTCTTTTCCAGTCTGAGTATTTCTGCTATATTCACATTGCTGGAGCCAGGAGTAGCGTGTAACCCACCATATCAGGTATGCCATATTAACAATAGGTACTGTCCTAGACCAGCACGAATACTAACATTAACCCATTCTGTGCTCAAGTAACCAGGGATACTTTCATTAACACATTCACAGCCCTATATCGCTAACAATTAATATAATTATTATTATTTTTTTTTAATAGAGCAGCCAGTTAAGTGGTTTAATTATTTACCATATAAAACATAAGGGAAAACAACGATCAACGAAAGATGTAAGATTTACATAGAATAATAAGCTATTTTGCATATATTGTATTTAAAATGCAACGTGCCTTCCATTGAGAGTAATAATTGTTAAATCATATTCCCAAATAAGAGCATGTAATGTGCCCTGGGCCTTTCAGTGCGGCTCGGTGAGCTGGCATTATCCGAACATACAGTATCACTTGGATGTAAATAAGCAAAACTATTCAAATTTACTTAATTTCACACCTAAGTGATCACGGATGGCGAATCAAAATAGCTCCAGAGTGAAGACAAGGAGGAAATCTGTGGGAGAGAGACATACGAGCTGTGAGCACTGGAAATACCGCAATCAAGGTACATACGGTACATGGGATCAGGCTGCACATGCACCAATAATGCTGATGATAAAGAAGTATCTTACCATGCGCTACTCCATGTGATCAATGTAAATTAACCCCTTCACCTCAAGGGGATTTTCCATTTTTCAGTTTTCATTTTTCCCTCCCCTTCTTCCAAGAGCCATAACTTTTTTTTATTTTTCCACCAATACAACGGCTTGTTCTTTTGCGGGACGAGTTGTACTTTCAGACAAAATCATTTATTTTACCATATAGTTTACAGGAAAATGAAAAAAAAAATCCAAATGCGGTGAAATTGCAAAAAAAAAGCGCAATTACACATTTGTTTTTTGGGTTTCTTATTCACCATGTTTAATATATGGTAAAACTGACATATCGGTGTGATGCCTCGGGTCGGTACGAGTTTGTAGATACCAAACATGTATACTTATATTGTATTGTTATCTAAGTGGTGAAAAAAAATTCAGATTAAATATATAAATATATATATATATATAGTATTGCGCTTTTGGCGCCATTTTCTGTGATTCTGTGACCTGTAGTGTTGTCATTTTTCGGGATCTGGGGCTGTTAGACGGCTTACTTTTTGCGTCTTGAGTTGACGTTACTAATGATAACATTTTTGCATCTTATTGAAATGTTGCAGTGACCAAAAAAACATCATTTTGGTGTTTGGGCTTGTTTTTCTGTTCCGCAGTATACTGATCTCAGTAATTGATATTATACTTGGATAGATTGGGTATTTCTGAATGCAGCGATACCAAATATGCGGGTGTTTTACTACTTTTATTTTGAATGGATAAAAGGGGGGGTGATTTCAAGTTTTGTGTTTTGTTTTTTTCATATTCTTACAAACTTTTTTTTTAATCTTTTTTACACTTAACATTGCAGGACTAGAAACTCACCCACATGGCGGTCCGTGACACCCCGCCTGCGGTGATTGACACCTCACAGTCAATGCACAATGGCTAGGGTCACATCTACGTTTTGTTTTTTTTAAAACCTGATCCAGTTTTGAGCCTTCATAAAGCTCAAAACCGGATCAAGAAACGCTCCTCATAGGAGCCTATGCTAAAAACCGGATTGCTTCACAAGCAATCTGGTGTCCGTCTCCGTCTCTGCAGCCTGCGGTAAAAATCATGCAGGCTGCAGTTTTCGGAGCGGTTTTAGCATCTGCAATGCGGGAACCGGATTGCTCAGGATGTGTAATCCTGAGCAATGCGGTTACCGCATATACTTTGCTTATCCCGTCTGCCGCCAGAATAAGCAAAGTGCTCTGTGTTTAGTAAAACTATTATTTATTTTAATAAATAAATAAAGTGAATGGACAAAAACACTGGATCCTGAAAGGATCAGGATTTGGCTGAAAAACGTGATTTTGCCTAATTTGAAAAAACGCAAGTGTGAAACCGGCCTGAGTGAGCACAGACTTGCAAGCTGATTTTAGACAGCACTCACTTTTACTAATGGAGCGCTGACAATAAAGACAAGCTTTAGTTTACAAATATGAGGGGGCTGCGAAGATTTCACTTTGTAGCTCTAATAAAAACTGTTCTATAGTAAAATGCTCCCTAATCCTCATTCTAAAATGTCAGCCTCCACAAAATGCCCAGCCTGCAGAGTGTCAGCCTCCCCTGTTCACCAGTATATAGCAGTAGCCTTCACTGTTTAATAGTACATAGCAGCAGCAGCCTCCCCTGTTCACCAGTATAGAAAAGCTCCATCCTCCCCTGTTGCCCATATATAGCAGCACCTGCCTCCCTGTACGACAGTATATGGCAGCACCAGCCTCCCCTGTTCACCAGTATACAGCAGCACCAACCTCCCCTGTTCACCAGTATACAGCAGCACCAGCCTCCCCTGTACAACAGTATATAGCAGCACCAGCCTCCCCTGTTCAACAGTATATAGAACCACCAGCCTCCCCTGTTTAACAGTATGTAGCAGCAACCTCCCCTGTTCACCAGTATATAGCAGCACCAGCCTCCCCTGTTCAACAGTATATAGCAGCACCAGCCTCCTCTGTTCAACAGTATATAGCAGGACCACCCTCCCCTGTTCAACAGCCTCCTCTATTCACCAGCCTCCCCTGTTCACCAGTATACGGCAGCACCAGCCTCTCCTGTACAACAGTATATAGCAGCACCAGCCTCCCTTGTTCAACAGTATATAGCATTAGCCTTCCCTGTTCACCAGTATATAGCAGCACCAGCCTCCCCTGTTGAATAGTATATAGCAGCACCAGTCTTCCCTGTTCAACAGTATATAGCAGCACCAGTCTTCCCTATTCAACAGTATATAGCAGCACCACCCTCACCTGTTCAACAGCCTCATCTATTCACCAGCCTCCTATGTTCGCCAGCCTCCTGTCATCAGCCTCCTCTGTTCACCAGCCAACTCTGTCACCAGCCTCCTGTCATCATCCTCCTCTGTCACCAGCCTCCTCTGTTCACCAGTATATAGCAGCAGTCTCCTGTGTCCACCAGCCTCCTGTGTCCACCAGCCTCCTCTGTCAACTATCCTCCTGTCATCAGCCTTCTCTGTTCACCAGCCTCATCTATTCACCTGCCTTCTCTGTTCACCAGTATATAGCAGCAGCCTCCTCTGTCCACCAGCCTCCTGTGTCCACCAGCTTCCTCTTTTCACCAGCCTCCTCTATCAACCAGCCTCCTGTCACAAGCCTCCTCTGTCCACCAGCCTCCTCTGTCTACCAGCCTCCTCTGTTCACCAGCCTCCTCTGTTCACCAGCCTCTTGTCATCTGCCTCCTCTTTCCACCAGCCTCCTCTGTTCACCAGTATATAGCAGCAGCCTCCTCTGTCCACCAGCCTCCTCTGTCTACCAGCCTCCTCTGTCCACCAGCCTCCTCTGTCCACCAGCCTCTTCTGTCCACCAGCCTCTTCTGTCCACCAGCCTCTTCTGTCCACCAGCCTCTTCTGTCCACCAGCCTCCCCTGTTACCAGTATATAGCATCCCCCATCTTCAGCTCTATGAGCCTTCACCTCTCCTGTGTGTGTTTTCCTCTCATGTCCTCCTGTGCTGTGCCCTCTGAAGTGGGAGATGATGTCCTTCTCCTCACATGCAGAGCATGGACGCTGGAGCACCTCCATATTCACTTCGGATGCAGGGACGTCTCTGACCCAGAGGTTTTGGTACCACTACTTCATGGGTCAGTCAGCTCCTGTATCTGAGGTGAACATGGAGGTGCACCCCCCCACACCCTTGCCCCCACCTGACCACCCCATGTGAAAAGACAACAGATGTTCTGGATGGTCTAATGGAGGGGAGGAGATTGTTTAAATAAAAATAACATTTTCCCTGTGTTAGGGGCCTTTCACATCAGCGTTTTGCTGATGTTTGTGGCCAATCCCGCAGATCTGCCAGATTGGCCGCACTTGCAGCGCCAATCCGGCAGGTCCCATGTATTCGCTATGGGGCTCATAGTCGGGTGTGGCAAGTGTGGTTGTGCAAAAAAAAAGCATTTTTTTTTCAGCCGCAAGTGCCGGATCTACAGCATCCAACAAAACTGCTGAAGCTGTTCAGATTGCGGTCAGCACCCAGGTATAACAATCAGGACAATGGAAAGCTCCTTTACTGTAACAGCGTGAACTTTCAGTACCAAGGAACAGGGCTATAAATTCACGCTGTTAAAGTACAGGACCATGGAGAGCTCCTCCTCAGTCTTGCAGCCGGTCGGAAAATAATTTAATGAATAGCGGTAATTGCCGGTTTTTATTAAAAAACTGCATGAACCCCTGCTGACACATTCTGACATGTCAGTTTGCATCCAGGGAGTGTGGACATAACTGGACACAAACTGGCATGACAAAAACAATGGGTTAAACCTACATAATCGGCTTATTAACCGCATCTGCAGCCTCCCGGTTGACATGCAGCACAGAGGCTGCAGATGGGGTTAATATGCCGCTTAACCCCGGGAAATTCAAACACCACTACTGGCAAAGCAGGGGTGTTTGTAATTGCCGGGTTGCCGGCCCATTAACCATTCAGCTTACACCGCTATGACAGCAGTGGTGAATGCTGCATGGTTAAATTGTGGGGTGATTGCTATCCAAGGTGCTGAAGTGTTACTTCAGCATCTTGGATAGCAATTAGCGGGTAATTCAAACACTGCTGGTGTTTGAATGTCCGGCTATGCAAGAGGCTGAAGAAAACACTTCAGCACCTTGGATAGCAATCACCCCACGATTTAACCATTCAGTATTCACCGCTGCTGTCACAGCGGTGATAGCTGAATGGTTAATGTGCTGGCAACCCAGCAATTACACACAGCGAACAGTGGCTGTGTTTTTAACAATCGTCTTTCACTGCTGCTGTCACAGCAATAAAAGATGATTGGATACTGTGCAGGCAACCCGGCAAATTCAAACACCGCTGCTGAACAGCAGCAGTGTTTGAATACGCCGGTAAATGCTGTCGGCGTTCCAGACGTTTGGTCTGTGGAATTACATGCTGAGAAATCCCGCTGACCAAACTTCTGGAGCGCAGACAGCATCACACTGACACGCACCACACACACTCGCAGCACACTCACATCCATACAGCCATGCACACTCACCCACACGCACCACACTCGCACCGTACTCACACAAAACACGCACAACACACATCACTGTAATGCATTAAACACTCTCCATGTTTGATGCATGACAGTGTGTCTCCAGCCTTAGAAAAAACTATTTTAGGTTAACTCTGAGTGAACAGAGGGAGCTTTCCTGTCCATGACCTTTTAATTGGTCACAGCGACTACACAGAGTGTGGTTTGTTTTGTAGGAGCATCTGTCACACACGGACCAGGGAGATGTCTGGCACACGGTGCAACATCAGAGGTTACAATGGGATAGAAAGGAGTGGAAGCCCCTGATAACAGGGAGCGGTGGATGAGACACCTCCTGTGTCTGGCCTTTGAGCTCCCCAAAATACGTGCCTAAGGGGGTCCTTCCTCACAATCACGTGCCTAGTCCCTAGCTGTCACCTCCACTCACCCTGTCTAGTGCAAAGGCCAGTGAGTGCACTAGACATCACCACTGTAATAATATAACACAGGGGATGAAAGACAGACAGGGGAACGTATACAAAAAGGATACAATTCCAACTCTAAAGTTGGAGCCAAACAGCAGGACTGCAAACAAAAGGACTCCAGTACTTTCCAGAGACTTTCTCATCACTTCATGATGGTCAACACAGAAAGATTCTATTACCGGCAGCAGGAGATGGGACAGACGTCACAGTGGCTCAGTGGTTAGCACTGTACAGTGGCTCAGTAGTTAGCACTGTATATGGTGGCTCAGTGATAAGCATTGTATGGTGGCTCAGTGGTTAGCACTGTACAGTGGCTCAGTGGTTAGCACTGTATATGGTGGCTCAGTGGTTAGCACTGTACGGTGGCTCAGTGGTTAGCACTGTATGGTGGCTCAGTGGTTAGCACTGTATGGTGGCTCAGTGGTTAGCACTGTATGGTGGCTCAGTGGTTAGCTCTGTATATGGTGACTCAGTGGTTAGCACTGTACGGTGGCTCAGTGGTTAGCACTGTATGGTAGCTCAGTGTTCAGCACTGTATGGTGGCTCAGTGGTTAGCACTGTATGGTGGCTTAGTGGTTAGCACTGTATATGGTGGCTCATTGGTTAGCACTATACGGTGGCTTAGTGGTTAGCACTGTATGGTGGCTCAGTGGTAGCACTGTATGGTGGCTCATTGGTTAGCACTGTATGGTGGCTCAGTGGTTAGCACTGTATGGTGGCTCAGTGGTTAGCACTGTATGGTGGCTCAGTGGTTAGCACTGTATGGTGGCTCAGTGGTTAGCACTGTATGGTGGCTCAGTGGTTAGCACTGTACGGTGGCTCAGTGGTTAGCACTGTATGGTGGCTCAGTGGTTAGCACTGCACGGTGGCTCAGTGGTTAGCACTGTATGGTGGCTCAGTGGTTAGCACTGTATGGTGGCTCAGTGGTTAGCACTGTATGGTGGCTCAGTGGTTAGCACTATACGGTGGCTTAGTGGTTAGCACTGTATGGTGGCTCAGTGGTTAGCACTGTATGGTGGCTCAGTGGTTAGCACTATACGGTGGCTTAGTGGTTAGCACTGTATATGGTGGCTCATTGGTTAGCACTATACGGTGGCTTAGTGGTTAGCACTGTATGGTGGCTCTGTGGTTGGCACTGTATGGTGGCTCATTGGTTAGCACTGTATGGTGGCTCAGTGGTTAGCACTGTATGGTGGCTCAGTGGTTAGCACTGTATGGTGGCTCAGTGGTTAGCACTGTATGGTGGCTCAGTGGTTAGCACTGTATGGTGGCTCAGTGGTTAGCACTGTACGGTGGCTCAGTGGTTAGCACTGTATGGTGGCTCAGTGGTTAGCACTGCACGGTGGCTCAGTGGTTAGCACTGTATGGTGGCTCAGTGGTTAGCACTGTATGGTGGCTCAGTGGTTAGCACTGTATGGTGGCTCAGTGGTTAGCACTGTACGGTGGCTCAGTGGTTAGCACTGTAAGGTGTCTCAGTGGTTAGCACTTTATGGTGGCTTGGTGGTTAGCAATGGAACCTTGCAGCGCTTGGGTCCTGGATTAAAATCCCACCAAGAACGACATCTGCAAGGAGTTTTGATGTTCTCCCCATGTTTGTGTGAGTTTCTTCCCACACTACAAAGACATGCTGATAGGATGTTTAGCTTGTGAGCCCCAACGGGGCAGTATTGCTGATGTATGTAAAGCGTGGTGGAATTAATAGCGCTATATAAACAAATAAATATTACTTGTGACTATTTAAAGGGAATGGGTGTGGTCACAAACCTGCAGCACCTGAGCTCACACTGACCAGAAACTATCAACAAGGAACATGTTATTAACCTTTGCTAGTCTAAAAGAAAGCAATCACTTTCAAATCCAGAGTCTAACAAGTTGATGTGAAGCTCAGATCCCGGAGCTGTCACCAGCCTCCTAATGACGGGACACACTCGTGAGACCAGCATGTTAATGTCTCCTAATGGGCACAGTGTAATCCTCCATTTTCCCTGCAGTGCTGCCACTGGGAAATTAAACTCTTACTCTCGTCGTCCCCTGCAAACAATCCTCAGAGAGCACATAAAGAAAATATGTTTCTGCTAGAATTAATGGAAATCCGCTAATGAGAACAATAGCGTACAAAGCCGTAGTCCATTCACTTACAGCCGATACACGAGTTTAGTGCCATTTACAACAACATTCATTCGGCTTACATTCAGCATATGTGACTGCTTGGTAGAATCTGCTTCCATTACTGTCTATAAAGAGCATTTAGGATGGAGGATTACCATGCTGGGGACGCCGGGCACATCTGGATGGCAGGCAGCCAGTGAGGGAAAGCAGCTGCAGACTCTGGCTCTGTGCGGAGTCTTTTCTAATAAACCATTATTTAATGTCACAAGGTTTTTATCATGCAGTAAATTAAAATGAAGGATTATTTCCCATTATGGAATAAAGAAAAAAAATCTATGGCTGCAAATGATTTGAACAAAAGTGTTTCCTTTATTATTTGGAATCTCTAAAGGCACACAATACATACAGGGAGCTGCTTACATACAGAAAGACAGACACACACTTTATGACCTCCTCCAAGGTCCGCGCTATCCAGTGATGTGTTCCTTCGGAGCACCAGCAGGGTCTGCAGGAAGCCAAAAGGACCTGGTCATGTGACTCTCAGGCTGAATCACATGACTACTGTAGGTCCTTTGAGTTCTTGCAGGTTCTATACGATGTCTGGAAGGAGCACATTATGTCACGGGATCAAAGGGAGGGTAAGTAATTCGAGTATTTGAGGTGTGGAACCTGTACTAATAAAGCTTCACAAATGGACTGTGTGATACCAATCCGTTTGTGATGCTTTTTTTTTGTAGATTGGAATGAATGTACAACAAGTAGAAGAAAACAGAGCAATAATTGACGCTCATTATTTTCTGGATGTGCTTTCTGCACCACTAACGCAGCAGTTGAAGACGCAGCATCTGAATAGCAAATTGAAAATCCCATTCACTTTGCTGTAGACGCAGTGACTGATCTGCTTTTAGTGCAGTTTTTAAAAAAAAAGCACAGCACCAAAAACGGATCGGAAACATCCAGTGTGAACATAGACGTAGTGCCAGACCAGCGCATGCTCCGTGCACCACACCCAGACCACAGACTGTCTACCCTGCAAGTCTCCTGGACATTTAATTTTTTAATAGCAGCAATGCATGCTGGGAATTAGGGGAAAATGTAGCTCCAGTTCCTATAGTGCTGGAAGAATGTTGAAGAGGCCCAACCGACACAAAAAGTGTAGATGTATAGTCATTACATTGTAAAGCGCTGCGGAATATGTTGGCGCTATATAAATAAAGCTTTATTATTATTATTATTATTATTATAGAGCATAATAATAGGGACAGTTCCTGGACATACGGCAGCACTGCAACTCAGTGGTTAGCACTGTACGGTGGCTCAGTGGTTAGCACTGTATGGTGGCTCAGTGGTTAGCACTGTATGGTGGCTCAGTGGTTAAAAATGTACGGTGGCTCAGTGGTTAGCACTGTATGATGGCTCAGTGGTTACCACTGTATGGTGGCTCAGTGGTTAGCACTGTATAGTGGCTCAGTGGTTACCATTGTATAGTGGCTCAATGGTTAGTACTGTACTGTGGCTCAGTGGTTAGCACTGCATGATGGCTCAGTGGTTAGCACTGTATGGTGGCTCAGTGGTTAGCACTGTACAGTGGCTCAGGGGTTAGCACTGTACTGTGGCTTAGTGGTTAGCACTGTATGGTGGCTCAGGGGTTAGCACTGTACTGTGGCTTAGTGGTTAGCACTGTATGGTGGCTCAGTGGTTAGCACTGTGCAGTGGCTCAGTGGTTAGCAATGTATGGTGGCTCAGTGGTTAGCACTGTATGGTGGCTCAGTGGTTAGCACTGTGCAGTGGCTCAGTGGTTAGCAATGTATGGTGGCTCAGTGGTTAGCACTGTGCAGTGGCTCAGTGGTCAGCACTATATGGTGGCTCAGTGGTTAGCACTGTGCAGTGGCTCAGTGGTTAGCACTATAGGGTGACTCAGTGGTTAGCACTGTATGGTGGCTCAGTGGTTAGCACTGTGCAGTGGCTCAGTGGTTAGCACTGTATGGTGGCTCAGTGGTTAGTACTGTGCAGTGGCTCAGTGGTTAGCACTGTACTGTGGCTCAGTGGTTAGCACTGTATGGTGGCTCAGTGGTTAGCACTATAGGGTGACTCAGTGGTTAGTCCTGTATGGTGGCTCAGTGGTTAGTACTGTGCAGTGGCTCAGTGGTTAGCACTGTACTGTGGCTCAGTGGTTAGCACTGTATGGTGGCTCAGTGGTTAGCACTATAGGGTGACTCAGTGGTTAGTACTGTATGGTGGCTCAGTGGTTAGTACTGTGCAGTGGTTCAGTGGTTAGCACTGTACTGTGGCTCAGTGGTTAGCGCTGTATGGTGGCTCAGTGGTTAGCACTGTATGGTGGCTCAGTGGTTAGCACTGTATGGTGGCTCAGTGGTTAGCACTGTATGGTGGCTCAGTGGTTAGCACTGTACGGTGGCTCAGTGGTTAGCACTTTATAGTGGCTCAGTGGTTAGCACTGTATGGTGGTTCAGTGGTTAGCACTGTATGGTGACTCAGTGGTTAGCACTGTATGGTGACTCAATGGTTAGCACTGTATGGTGGCTCAGTGGTTAGCGCTGTACGGTGACTCAGTGGTTAGCACTGCATATGGTGGCTAAGTGGTTAGCACAGTATGGTGGCTCAGTGGTTAGCACTGTACAGTGGCTCAGTGGTTAGCACTGTATGGTGGCTCAATGGTTAGCACTGTACAGTGGCTCAGTGGTTAGCACTGTATGGTGGCTCAGTGGTTAGCACTGTATGGTGGCTCAGTGGTTAGCACTATATGGTGGCTCAGTGGTTAGCATTGTACGGTGGCTCAGTGGTTAGCACTGTATGGTGGCTCAGTGGTTAGCACTATATGGTGGCTCAGTGGTTAGCATTGTATGGTGGCTCAATGGTTAGCACTGTACAGTGGCTCAGTGGTTAGCACTGTATGGTGGCTCAGTGGTTAGCACTGTATGGTGGCTCAGTGGTTAGCACTGTATATGGTGGCTCAGTGGTTAGCACTGTACAGTGGCTCAGTGGTTAGCACTGTATGGTGGCTCAGTGGTTAGCACTGTATGGTAGCTCAGTGGTTAACACTGTATGGTGGCTCAATGGTTAGCACTGTATGGTAGCTCAGTGGTTAACACTGTATGGTGGCTCAATGGTTAGCACTCTGTAGCACTCTATCTAAGTAAATAAAATTATAATAAATAAATTTGCACTGATTGCAGCTATACCTGTGGGAAATAATAGCAAAACGTTCATGATTTTACACAGGTTTTTTTCTGAAGGGACAGATATGTTTTTATTATCTTTTTTTGTTAGATTTTTTAAAAATACTCTTTTCCGACAACAAAGACATGTTGGGTTTTCGATGAGCAGACTTTCTCCAGACCATCTGATTGCCACGGGGGACATCAGAGAAGAGTAATATGTGTCGGCACATAGTTACCGTCACGCCATTAACATCAATTGTACTTTTTCTACAACAAATCCCATCACTATACCCAAGTGTTGACATGTGGTTATTATTCTCATTCTGCAGACAAAATAGATTTCCCACCTGTCTGTACTGCTGGAGAAAAGATGAAGATTACATAAAAAGACATTAAGGGGTTTATTTTCCATGTATGTGTATGTATTACACAGGAGGTCAAGTGTTTTATCAGGAGATCTTTGAAAAGTGGAAGGAAAAGTCTTGGGACTTATTCAGACACCGGTGAAAATTGTGGTGAAAACGAACCTGTCACTACTGAGTATAGCGATGTGGGGGGCACAGGAAGGGTTCCACACCATGTGGCAGATCTGAAAAGACAAGGCACTCCCATTTGTAGATGCTGTAAAGTGTATTTTATTAAATCAGTGTTTTCAAACAGTTTCTGTCTGAGATAGACCTTCATCAGCTGCTTCACAATGTGGTAAAACAGGCTTGGGTCCAAACATATGGGCAATGTACCTCTGGGGTACTGAGTCTAAAGGCCCCGTCACACTTCTATGATATCGTTAACGATATTGTTGCAACATCACCGCTTTTGTGACGTTGAAACGACGTTGAAATGACATTGTGGCATGTGACACCTATCAACGACCAACGATGAGTTAGTTGATCGTTGATCTTGCAAGAATGGCCAGGATCATTATTTTATTGTTGGTCTCCCGCTGGGCGGCCAGCATCGACGTGTGTGACAGCGAAGACCAACGATGAACGACCTCCCAGCGTCGTACAGTACACACTGGGAGGCTGGTAATCAGGGTAAACATCGGGTAACTAATCACAGCACTCTGCTTAGTTACCCGATGTTTACTCTGGTTACCAGCATTCTCGCTGGTCGCTGGACATCAGATAGTGATGTCCCAGTGATCCTGATCGTTGGTGGGATTGCTGGGACATCGTAGTGTGTGACGGGAACTTTAGTTAAGGATGGTCAGAATGTGGATAGTAGCAGTGTCCATAGCTAAATGAGGTCTCATTTAGTGGCGGACACTGCTACCGTCCACATTGCCCATGTGATTGGACCCAAGCCTGCTCCTTCCTATTCTATATGCACCACGCTGGGGACTGCAGCAGCCGTGATACGCTTTTATAGTGGTTGTGACTCTCACAACCACACAAGGTGAAGCCTCTGATACCTATTTAGGTCATATTTTATCTCTCAGACCCTTCATCTCCCTACTTTAATTTTCTGAGATAATGACCTTTGCGTTTTCTTTGGCTGTAAGCCATAATCATCAACATTAACAGAAATAAACACTTGAAATAGATCCCTCTGTGTGTAATGACTCTATATAATATATGGGTTTCACTTTTTGTATTGAATTTAATTTTTTTTTTACTTTTTGTTGATATTCTAATTCATTGAGATGCTCCTGTATCTGCTATCTGCGAAGAACAGTGCCACCCCTCTGTACAGGTTATATGTGGTAGTGCAGCTCAACTTCAAAGGAGCAATACTAGAGATAAACCGTGAATAGATGTGATTCTGTGTTTGGAATAAAACGGTCATAGCATTTTTCATTTGTGGACAACGTCTTAAGGGAAAGGTAGTGATAACCAGGCAAAACAGAGAAGCCCTTGACTTAATTCCTGCTGCCAGGAAGACTTTTGCCGATGTTCACTCCTACTGAGATCTCCCATTATTTGGATGGATGTATGGTTAGGGCTGGATTATTGAATGTTTTTTGCTTTTTAGCTTGTTATTTGCAATCTTCTATCTACAGAGGAGAATTCCACTTCACGCTATGAAGTAAAACAAATAAGAAATTTGGGAAATTAAAATTCTCCGCATGCCTCCTGCTTCCCGAGGACTTGTGAAGTGTTCCTGACAATAATGTCGTCATGTGGAATTGTTTACATATCGGTCCAAAATATCAACTAAGAGGCCTCGAGGAGTTCTCATTAGATGATGTCAATGGGAAAATGTACTTAACTTCTATTACAAAGAAATGCTGAAATACAAAGTGTTAATGGATCAGAAAGCAGAGAAAACGTTGTCTGAGTCCACACATGTAAGAAATGCACCGAGGATCAAGGCCATATATACAGCTCCGCAATCCCTCTGGACTCATCATATATCATTATTTCAATGGGGAGAGAGGAATCAGCAACTTATCTCCCGAAAGAAGAAATGATTGAAACCCAGCACTCCTATCATTCTGTCACAGAATATCTGCCATCAAAGAGGAATCCTAAAGGGGTTGTGCCCTGCTGTAATGTCTGTATACTCTTATATTCTGTTTCCTGGCTGTAATGTCTGTATACTCTTATATTCTGTGATCCCGGCTGTAATGTCTGTATACTCTTATATTCTGTTTCCTGGCTGTAATGTCTGTATACTCTTATATTCTGTGATCCCTGGCTGTAATATCTGTATACTCTTATATTCTATGATCCCGGCTGTAATGTCTGTATACTCTTATGTTCTGTGATCCCAGGCTGTAATGTCTGTATACTCTTATATTCTGTGATCCCTGGCTGTAATGTCTGTATACTCTTATATTCTGTGATCCCTGGCTGTAATATCTGTATACTTTATATTCTGTGACCCGGCTGTAATGTCTGTATACTCTTATATTCTGTGGTCCCTGGCTGTAATGTCTATATAAACTTGTATGCTGTGATACCCGGCTGTAATGGCTGTATGCTCTTATATTTTGTCATCCCTGGCTGTAATGACGGTATACTCATATTCTGTGATCCCCGGCTGTAATGTCTGTATCGTCTTATATTCTGTGATCCCCAGCTGTGATATCTGTATACTCATATTCTGTGATCCCTGGCTGTAATGTCTCTATACTCTTATATTCTGTGATCCCCGGCTGTAATGTCTGTTATAATCTTATATTCTGTGATCTCCAGTGTAATGTCTGTATACTCTTATATTCTGTGAGCCCTGGCTGTAATGTCTGTATACTCTTATATTCTGTGATCCCCGGCTGTAATGTCTGTATACTCCTATTCTGTGATCCCGGCTGTAATGTCTGTATACTGTTATATTCTGTGATACCTGGCTGTAATGTCTGTATACTCTTATATTCTGTGATCCCCGGCTGTAATGTCTGTATACTCTTATATTCTGTGATCCCCGGCTTTAATGTCTGTATATTCTTATATTCTGTGATCCCAGCTGTAATGTCTGTATACTCTTATATTCTGTGGATCCCCAGCTGTAATGTCTGTATACTCTTATATTCTGTGATCCCCGGCTGTAATGTCTGTATACTCTTATATTCTGTGATCCACAGCTGTAATGTCTGTATATTCTTATATTCTGTGATCCCTGGCTGTAATGTCTATATACTCTTATATTCTGTGATCCCTGGCTGTAATGTCTGTATACTCTTATATTCTGTGATCCCCAGCTGTAATATCTGTATACTCTTATATTCTGTGATCCCTGGCTGTAATGTCTGTATACTCTTATATTCTGTGATTCCCTGGCTGTAATGTCTGTATACTCCTATATTCTGTGACCCCCAGCTGTAATGTCATTTTTTTTTTTACATACAATTGTGGAATTTATTTTTATTCTAAGGCTGGCTTCACACCATGTTTTTATGCTGTCAGGTTGTTTCTGGTGTTTGGCTGGATGCACTGGACACAGCCTGACAGCTCCGGACAGAACAGAACCTGAGGGTTAATATGCCCTCCGATCCTGTTTTCTGCTGGAATAGGCAGTGTGCGGCTGATGCCGCTGTCCAGTCCTGAAATTTCAGAATCACGTCTAGTGGGGAGCTAGCCGTGGTTCTGAAATTTCAGCCGGAAGTCCTCCAGGTGCCTAAGTTCAGCGTCGGCCCATAGAGTCCCATGTTAGGGGGCGTCAGATTGCACCGGATCCGGGAGGATCCAGCAGGATCCGATTTTGTCAGATTTTTGTCCCGGGCAAAAAAATCCTGCAAGCTTAGATTTTGTGTCCGGGACAAAAATCGAATGCAGCCTGATGCTGCCGGACAGGGACAAAACCAGATGGCAAATCACTGCCAGCCGGCCCCATCCAGCACCATACGTATACATTAGTATAAAATCAGGTCCGGGGCTGTCAGGTTTACAACGGACAGCCCCGGACCTGAAACAAACGTGGTGTGAAGCCGGCCTAAGACCTATTAATTAAGATGTACAATTGTTCATGGAACAGCCCCTCTGAGACCCATTCGATTTTGGAGGCTTTTCAAGGATGGCTCAAAGAACTTTGGTAAACTGGAGAGATGTTAATCTAATCAGATTGATGCGTTTGATCTGATTGGACGAAAATTGGCCAAATCTGCTTGGCATTAAACTAAGATATCACACGGGATAGAGCAATGTAAGCAGCTTGTCTGAGCGGAGCTGACAATGTAATGTGATCATTACTAGTAGGGGTCTGGTGATGATTACATCTATGAAACTACAATGGATCAATTGTCATTGACAACATTCTTAGTGATAATTCTCTGTCGTTTATCACAGGTGATCTATTATCATCTACTGGATTATCTCAGTCCTGCTGGGAGGCACCAACTAAATAGGCAAATGAAAACTTTACATATGCTACATGGGGATATAGCGTACTTTCACTGAATCTGTAGTGTACAGATGTAGCAAAGGTTTCCTTGACCAAAAATGTAATCGGTCAATGGCTTGTGCTGCGTTAAGTTATTATAATCCATTTATGTGAAATAACCTTCCTTCATACAAGCAAAAATGGTGTGTTGGGGTCAAGATAACCTTTGCTACATCTGTATTTGTATTTTTTGTTTTTTAATTTACTTAAAACTTGTTTCTATGATTTGTCGATATGCGGAGTACAGTACAGGTGCATCTCAATGAATTAGAATATCATCAAAAAGTCAATTTATTTCAGTAATTCAATACATAAAGTGAAACACATATATTATATAGAGTCATTACACACACAGTGATCTATTACAGGTGTTTATTTCTGTTAATGTTGATGATTATGGCTTACAGCCAATGAAACCCCAAAGGTTATTTTCTCAGAAATAAGCTCCATCACATGTGTTTTGGTCTGTTTTTGTAGTGAAAACAGGAGTGGAAACGAGAGGAAAGTGCAATAGAACACGTACATTCTGTATTTATCACCCACTCTGGTTTTGGCTAAAAAATGAGAGCAAAAACTGACCAGAAATGCACAGTGTGAATGGAGCTTATAGTAGAGAGGATTAACACTAGAGTCCAGAGATGGTAATTTAATATTTCTACCTTTGGAAACCCAGAGACGGGTCGAATGACCAGAAGCATTTTAGGCCACATTTACAAATGAAAGGATGCTAATTGGAGCCATCAGAGTTGTCGGTTTGGACTAAGGGTCATTTGACCCTCTTTCGGGACTTCAGGGGGGATCTCGAAATTTCTGGGACTTCTAGTGTTAAGGGTCTGAGAGATATAATAGGTATCAGAGGCTTCACCTTGTGTGGTTGTGAGAGTCAGAACCACTATAAAAGCAGATCACGGCTGCTGCAGTCCACAACATGCTATAGAGTAGGAAGGATGAAGGGTTAAAAGCCACACTGCCATATTCCATGAGACATCAAAGGGTGAATATAACACTGATTTAGTAGTTAACGCATTTCAGGTCTCCTGGCCCCTTCCTCAGGACAAATCAATATCATATTACCATGTTTCAGGGAGCCCTGAAATATGTTAACTTATAAATCAATATTATATTCAACCTTTTGATGTCTCGTGGATTATGGAATCCTCCCTACTTTCATTTTCTGAGATAATGACCTTTGGGTTTTCATTGTAAGCCATAATCATCAACATTAACATAAATAAACACTTGAAATAGATCCCTCTGTAATGACTCTATATAATACATGCATTTCACTTTATGTATTGAGTTACTGAAATAAATGACCTTTTTGATGATATTCTAATTCACTGAGATGAACCTGTAGATCCAGCAACAAGAAGTATAAATGAAAAAATAAAACTAGAATGTGGAATCCTGCACTGAATGGCCATGAGCTCCTTGCTACATCCATCACTATTTCTGGTAATATTTTCAGTTGCTTTTAAATCCACTTTAGCAGAATAAACTGCAAGAAAAAAGTGCGACAAGTCTTGCAGTGTTTTCTGAATTTAATAATAATTCAATAGGTTTAGTTCCAATCATATAAAAATCATTGAATATTCTGTCCATCTGAATTGTGCCAAAAGGCGACATCCACTCTGCAGCACTTAACACACTCAGCTCTGCTGCACTTAACACACTCAGCTCTGCAGCACTTAACACACTCAGCTCTGCTACCTCTGTAAAACGATGAAAGAACTAATGCGAGTTAATGTAATTCATTCATCCAGAACATTTAGTGACCTCCTTTAAGTATTAAGTTATCCGCTATACTTTCTGCAGAAAAAACTCCACATTGTTCCCATGAATCGCTGTCCGCTCCCAATACATTCTCCTTCCATTACGATAAATCACCGGAATTTCATAACTTTTTACGAGACGACACATTAGTCAAATGTATCTCTCTCTTCTGGAGTTCATTACTTTTTTCCCGCAGACCATCTGTCATGTCTATAAACAGATTAGCATGTATAGACTTATCAAAGGCAATAAAAGTCTGATGGAAGATCAGACCTGTCCTGATTCTGCCCGCTATCCAGCCTGACCTCATTCCTAATACTCTGAACACACATGGTTCACACATCTGACACATAGGGTTTGCACTTGGAGGATTAGCATTCACATCCATTGAGAACATGCAGTCGCAGTCTATACCTACCTATGAGTTGCTCTTGCACATGATGTTTTGCAAGCAAAATGGGATTTCCCAAGTACAAAAGTCACTCCAGTCTTGGGTCAGGAGTCAGGATCACAGCATGGTGGTGGCTAGATGTGCACAGCAGCCAAGCTCTGGAGGTTTGCAGCTGCACAAGATAAGAGGGAAGGCTTATGTCAGAGAGAACAGGCTGCAGTACAATAGGAGCTGAGGAAGTGTAGGGTGAAACAAGGGGGAGGTTCTGTCTCCGCATGATGGGACCATGACCCATAAAGTGGCATCACCAGCCTCTTCGCTTAGGCTTCATTTCTTTTCAATGTGAAAATATTTATACGTGTTAGCCAGTAGATAGTAAAAATATTAGAATCTGAGAGTCCTCAGAGGTTGATACTTTTAATGGCGAACTGAAAAGATGGTAAACATAGCAAGCTTATGGGACACTGTGGCTCAAAAGCTTGCTATACTTACCATCTTTTCAGTTGGCCATTAAAAGGTATCAACCACTGAGGACTGTCAAATTCTAATATTTTTTTAATGTGAGAAATTCATGATTATTGTAAGTTATCAAAAGGAAGAACAATTAGGAAATTTTATTTGATGGGCTCAACTTTGACAACTCCAAGGATTTGTTTGCACAGATATTTTTTGCTGAGGATTTTGGTGCAAACTCTTCTCCAAGATCCCACTCAACAAACCAGAATCAAAGAAGCTCCTCATCGACGTACAGTAATGGACAATACTCCATAGTGCACAAGTTACGCACACAAAGAGAAACTCACAGACAAGGCAAGTAGAATATAATGGATTTATTCTTAAAACATCTTAAAAAACTACACATTACGGAGTCGAAATTCAACACTAGTATTGAAAAAAAATCCAGCACCGAAAAAAGTAAAAATTCATAAAAGTAAAGTCTCATAAAAAAACTTTGCAAAAAACAGACAAGTAGACAAAAAACAGTCCGGTTTACGCGTTTCGAATCATAACTGGCTTAGTGATCAGACCCAAAAAGTTGTCATAAATGACTGCACATCAAGTTGGAAGAATGTCTCACGTGGGGACCACAGGGCTCTGTCCTGGGCTTGGTGTTGTTCAACATATTTATCAATGATTTAGATGAAGAGAAGGGTAAACTGATTAAATGGGTTGTCCAGGCTTCTCCTAAAATCTCTGTGTGTATCTAGGCTGCAAACTGCTGACAGTAATTTATGCCCTGTTAGCATTTTGCTTGGTTACCTGGATATCAGCATTCTGCGTGTGGAGGAGCAGCTCAGCCTCTGTCTAGAGAAGTGTTTGTTTTGGAGCCTGGCTCTAACGTCACAACTGGACGTTTACACCCAGTCTGCAGCAAGCCCTCCTCAGTCTCCAGCAAGCCCTCCCCAGACCCCAGCATGCCCACCCCAGTCACCAATAGGACCACCCTGATCACTTATGTAGATGCTGATTGAACCGCATTGCACTGACTGAGCAGTCATATCCTTCTCTTTACATCACTGTGCCGAAGACGCCCCTCTGTCGAGGTGAATGAATCCCACTGTATCAGTACTGCGGTGTGTGCGCAGTTCGTCTCCTTTAGGGGTGCAACTTTGGCACATTGATGCAAAGAGAGGGTTGCATCAGTGACAGCCCAGGCACAGTGAAGGAGATGAACCACACACAAACCACAGCACAGACAGAGCAGTTCATTCACCTTCACATAAGGGCGGCTTCAGCACAGTGATGCAAAGAGAAGGAGATGACTGCTCAGTCAGTGCAATGCGGTTCAATCAGGATCAACATAGGTTATTGGGGGTGGTCCTATTGGAAACTGGGGCATGCTACTGGAGTCTGGAGAGGGCTTGCTGAAGACTGGGTGTTAACATCCAGTTCTGACGTTACCCGGTTTCTTTCCTAGGGCAAACTCTCTGGTTACTTCTTGCTCCCCACATTGAGTGAACTCCCTTTTGAGCTTCTCCTCCTTTCCTTCTTTCTGGGATCTCTTCTTCCTGTCCTGGGTCCCTCAGCTGAGGAGACCCTCCTTTGTCCTTGCTTCTCGACTCTCACTCGTCTACACTCCTCTCCTAGACCCTTGAGGCAGAGACCTGAAGTCTGAGCAGGCTCCAGCCAAAGACCTCCTTTCTCCCTCTAAGGGCTACTATCTACCCCTCCCAGGGTCCCTCCCACTTGCTGACTAGTGTGGGGTGTGAGTTCTAGGGTTCCACCTACTGGCCATAGTTCCACTTGCAGTGGGGTGACTACACCGCTTTTATGGGTGTAGTACCTCTTTTGTGGCACCAACATAGTGGGGCACCACATTACAGCCAGGCTCCAAAACAACACTACTCTAAACAGGGGCTGAGCTGCTGAATCGAATATCTAGGTAACAATGCAAAATGCTAACAGAGTGTAAATTACACATGGTTAGCATTTTGCAGTCTGAATACATACACACATTTTAGGAAAAATCCAGACAACCCCTTTAAATTTGCTGATGACACAAAGCTAGGAGGGAAAATATTATACACTCCCTGACAAAAGTTATGTCACTTATCCATGTTATGTAAATAACAGCTTATAACCCGACGTTAAATTCATCCATTGGTTGTATAAATTACTCTTTTGAAAGCTGAAACCCTCCAAAATGTGGTTTAGGTTAAGACAATAAATTGGCATCAATGCTGAAATATTGATCATTTAATGAACACAGATGGTCAGATTTTGGCAAGACAAAAGTTTTGTCTCCCACAGAAAGTAATGTGATATTCAAACAAATAATTAACTTAAAATACAAATATATGTTGCATAACATTGGTGAATGAAGTTGTGGTGCTATTAGTCATATTTAATATTTTGTGTGACTTCCATGAGCTTGAAGGACTGCTTCTCACTGCTGGCAAGTCCAATACGTCCTTGGTTGTCCTTACATACAGATATGCCCCCACTGCTTGGCTGTAACTCTCATTGCCAGAGTCTTGATGAAACTTTGGCTTCTGAGGGCTCTTTTTTACTTGCCATGACTGTGGCTCTGATTCAGGAAGTGTTCTGACACTATAAGAAAGGTGTCTAGCTGGGATACCTTTGTTTGGTCTTTGTGATCTCCTGACTGGAGGTTGTCTTGGTTTTTCTGTTTCTTCCTCGCTGGCTTCAGAGCTTATCCAGACTTCATTGTTTTCTTTTTCAGTGTCTGGGTTTTGACTGAGATTCTTCTTCTGTTCCTTTGCTTGAGTGACTGGTGTTACTTCATGAAATTTGAGTGAAACAGAGTTCTCATCAATCACTACATCTCTGCTGATTATTACTGTGTTGGTCTCTTGGTGCAGGATTCTGTATCCCTTTTGAGTTTTGCTATAGCCCACCAGGACTCCCTGCTTTGCCAGTGATTCCCACTTAGAACGTTTTTCTTTGGGAGCATACCCAAACGTTTTGCTTCCAAATATACTGAGGTGCTTCAGGTTAGGCTTGTCGCAGTTCCATAGCTCATATGGAGTTTTACTTGTGGCTTTACTTGGCAGAGAGTGCCGTTCTTTCTCTCTGCAATGCCATTCTGTTCCAGGTTGTATGAAATGATACTCTGGAACACGATTCCATTCTTTTTCAAAATGGTTTGCACCCTACTACTTGTATATTCAGTCCTATTATCTACACGCACGGCTTTTTACATTCTTCCAAATTTGTTGAACACTACAGCAAAATATTCTTCACGTTTCTGTGGAACTTCATCCTTACTGTGAAGCAGGTAGGCAACTGTATATCTGGAGTAGTCATCAATAAATGTGAGAAAATATATCTTCTTGCTTGGAGTTTGAACACTCATTGGACCGCAAACATCTGTGTGTATCAAATCCAGTGGCTGTGCAGATCTAGTGCTGCTTACCGTACTTTAGGAAAGGATTTTTTTGACATTTTCCCTTTGAGACAGCTAGTGCACTTCATCATTTTACTACATTGCTTTATTTCAACACCATTTGCTGTTGACCTAGCTTCCTTACTGTTTCTGGGTCTCTGTGCCGAAGACGTCTGTGCCATACATGGATACAGTTCTCATGCAGATCTTGTCTAGCACTGTACCCTATTTCTTTGCATTTTAGCTGATAAAGTTCATTTTGGACTTTTCCTTCTGCAAGAGTGTGACCCTCCTTTGATATAATGCAGCTGTTGTCTTTTAAAGTAACTATATTCGCCTTTTGCATAAGCTTCTTTACAGACAGAAGATTGCTTTCAAGGCTGGGAACATAGAGAACATCCTTTACTGGGATCTTTTTGCTTTGTGCTGAGGAAACTGGACAGTGGAGGTAGCCATCTCCTAATCCTTCTGAGATCACATATTGACTATTAGCTAAGATGACCTTTTCTGACTTGCTTTCATGAAGGTCAGTGAAGAAGTCCTTATCATTTGTCATATGGCTACTAGCACCAGAGTCTGTACACCATACATGCTTTGCAGATGAGCCTGTACTGGTATTAAATGCAACTTCAACACATGCAAACTTTTCTTTTATTGCTGTTTTCACCATTTGATCACTGTTATGCTTTTTAACTTTTTACAGACAAAGTATTCCTAAGTTTCCCTTAGATTGCTCTTATACTTAGGAAAGTCCTGTGTCTTTAATGCTGTCTCTGCTTTAGATTCATTACTGCTGCTTACATTATGCATTTTTTTGCATGAATTCATCTACAAGCTTGCCTTTGACATATTCTGGTGTGAGCTGATCATCTGGCCGTGCATCTAATGCAGTGACAAGTGTGTCATAACTTTCTGGAAGACCACTTAACAGTAGTGCAGCAACATTAAAGTTTTGATATCTTCTCTAATACCCTGAGACGCTCCACAATCTCTAGGGTGTTTCTTATATAGTCCTGCATATTCTGGTCATCACTTAGCTTAGACTGGTACAGCTTTCTCATAAGATAAAGCTTATTGCTCAGATTTGATCTTTCATGCACTTTCTGTAACTTATCTCACATCTCCTTTGCAGTTGCACACTTGCATATATGCACAATCTGATCATCATCTACACTGAGGGAGACAGTGCTTTGTGCTTTCTGATCCCTTTCTACCCAGTCATCTGGTAATGGATGAGGCACTTGTTCCTGTGTATATTTCCACATACATTTTCTTATGAGTAGCATCTTCACCTTGAATTTCCAGGACTGATAATTCTGATTGGTGAGACTTTGCACTGAGAACTTGCAGTGATCCCTGCTTGTGGGCATCTTCTCTGTTGCTCTGCTGCTTTTGCTTATGTTGCTTTATTAATCTTCTGTGTGACTCTGTGTTCTGTGTCACTCCTGGAGTTCTGTACCACGCTGGAGTTCTGTGTCAGGCTGGGCCCATAACCTGTTGGCAGCAAATCATTCAGGATACACTGAAAGTGTGTTGACAACAGAACTTAGCTTTAATTAGCAGCAAACAGGTACAGATATGAAGGGCTTTGTAGAAATAGGAATATACATCTTAAATGTCCCTTTGCCGCATCAGCAAGTTGCTGTGCTTCTCTTCACATGCACAGACACAGGAAACTGGTTACAGTCAAATGGTATTTCCTGTGTGTGAGCCTCTGGGAGTGTTCCTCCTATTTTTTTTTTAAACTAACTTTACTGACAATGCACAACCATAGCAATACAACTCTTAAGGTACTATCACATGCCACAATTTCGCCTGGCGATCTGAAAGGCGATGTGTCGCCCTGGCGAAATCTCCGTGAAATTGTCCCACGATGGCGGCATGTGATTGGGCGATAAATCACCCATCCCCCGTTGCCTGATTATTGAACAGTGCTCAGTAATCAGGTGGAATTGGCAAGGCACTTTTTTCGTGTTTTGGAGTGTGACAGGGCGATAGTGATGGAAAGAGCGTTTTCTGTGATTTTCCATAGGCGTGCTTCATCGTGCTGTAGTCCGCGCCCCATCTGAGATGATTGGTGTGGGCTACTGTGTTCTCATTGGCTGTCAGTTGACACCGCACCATATTTGAAGAGCTGTCCATTCAGCACCACACTTATCTTCTGCTACACAACCGTCCGCAAACTCAGCACAATTAGGCGCGCCATTGAATAGCGCAAGCTATGTTGTGTGCGTGTATTAAGTTGCGCTGTGTGGAGTATAGTGCCACACATGACAGCTCAGATGTTGGGCTACACATTGTAGATGCATGCCATGGGCCAGTGAGTGTGTTGCAGGAGCCACAATTGACGACACGAGCGTTTATTTGTGACAAACTCCGATAGACAATTGCATCATGTATTAGCCAGCTTTCCAGAGCAGGCTGACCAATCGTAACGCAGTTGTGTTGTACAATGAGCGTATATGGGGCGCGGTGTAAACCACTGTGGCACGCCTATTTCCTCGCCGCGCTGAACATGTACGTCCACATTGCTTTGAGATTGCGGCGTGTGAATCGGCGATGGAATGAGGCAGGATTGCTTCCGCTGTATGTGAGGCGATTTCCAGAGCGACACATCGCCTTAGCTTCAGGTTGATATTGCAGCGTGTGACGCCACCTCTGCGATCTGAGACAGGCACGAAAAACGTGAGTGCGCACGTCATGTGGCCACACATTGCCAGGCGAGATTGTGGCGTGTGACGGTACCTTTACACATACAGGATTGGAGTTGTTGCACTTAACATATTCCAGCAAGGCCCCTTCATCGCAATAATTGAGTATATTTAGAAGAAATTAATGAAACTACAAAGAGGAACGATGTGTGATTATGTCCTCACCGAGATTAACCTGGGATTGATCGCAGTCGTCCCTAAACCACTGCTCAAATATTAGAATAATTCATCCTCCCAGGTTCAGCTGAGGTCTAAATGGCAAAATAAGAGGAGATTATGGGTCGTTCTTCAAACAGTAGGACACATAGCAGAGATTTATTCCTCCATCAATTTTACGAAACCCGACTGAAATCATAATTGAATAAAAAATTGTCTCTAATTAACAAAAGTTGAAAAATAATAAATGAATGCTCTGCCGGTCTCTTTTTTTTAAGTGAAAAGACTAATGACTTGAGGAGTCACGGACGCTCCGACTCCTATTAATCATGAGATTTATGAATTATGACACCATTATCTTAGTGGTACAGGCACAAGTAGTGGTTATGAAGAAATATTTCTTTTCCTCAATATAAAAGAAAATGGTGCCTCATTTTATCAAAACTTAAAAAAAAAAGCTGCCTTCATTGCCCATAGCAACCCAATCTCAGCTTTCTTTTTTTCTTTTCACTGATGGTAAAATAAGTGATTGGTTACAAAGACAGATTTTTTTTTGTTTAGACACTTTTGACAATTTTGCCTTAATACCTCCAAATTGTGTCTATCTATTATATTGGAAAATCATGAAGAATAGATTTCTGAATAATTATCTTACCGACTGATTAGGTGTGTCTATGATGTAATATTGACCTCAGCCATAATTGTTTTTATGGTGTAAAAGTGTCAAAACATTAAAAATATAAATATAGTATTGCTGTATTCCTACTGACCCAAAGAATAAAGCTGTCTTATCACTTGTATGACACGGTGAACGCCGTTTAAAAAAAAAGAAAGCCTTAGCCCAGATTGAAACTCTGTTTTGCATGATGCTTCAATAGGTTATTCATGAGGTGCCTTACTGCATGTCACAGAAGAGACAAATTAATCACTTATGGCCAACAACTGACTCCATGTGCACTGTATATGGCTCGACGTCTAGGCCTTGTGAGATATTTCGGCAATATTGTACATGGCTGGTATACATCGCACAGGCGGAGGTCTGTTTCAATGTACATGTGCATGGTCTCACTGTGACTTGCAGCATTATACAAAAGGGTTAAAAGCATGCAGCCCTGTGTCTGATTGAACACACATCTCCATCTTTCCTGTTTATGAACTACATGGCAGATAAGCAGTCTGAGAGTGGAACTGCCAGGGCTCCTGTAAGATGATGGGAAAAAAAGGTGCATCACGGTCCGCGCTGCTTAAGTCCAAGAAAACTCACTATTGCGCCTCTTGTCCCCCACCCTTCTTGTATTTATACAGGGCTCCTGTAAGTCCAGGTGGTAATTGAGGTTGGGTGGATCTGGACTCTTGACAGGTACAGACGTGGAGCAAGTCCAAGGACCTGGTGAGTGATCGCTGAGTGCAACTCCTGGACAGCAAGACTGGCGGGGCTGTCTGAATTCCTGCTAAGCTGCAAGAGCAGGTAAACCCAGAGAGGGATTATTGTGTGCACTGACAGATGTCAGTAATTGAACTGTGCAGGCATACCTGCACCATGAGAGGACTATATACTATGTATACTTTAGTCATGGTTATCTGCTATGTTGCCAGTGTAATGCTTTATGACTTCTAATAAAACAATGGACTCTCTTTGATAAGAAACTGTGTATGTGTGCTTAAATTGCACAGTAAGCGAGTGTCCCAAAACACACTCCGTAAGAGCTACCTCACAGCCGCTAAACATTTATCAAGAGTGTCTAAAAGAAAAATTGGCTTTGTTGGCTCTAATAACCAATCACAGCACAGCTTTATTTTTACTAGAATACTGTATATACTCGTGTATAAGCCTAGTTTTTCAGCCCAAAAATTGGGCTGAAAAGTCCCCCCCTCGTCTTATACACGAGTCACTCGGTATGCTGGGGGGGGGGGGCTGCACCGGTGGCTGGAGGAGGCAGGAGGGGCCGTGGTGACCGCAGGTGGTCACGTGGGGCCGCCTCATTAGTGCAATGAATATGCACGGCATCCCCCCGTCCATCAGCGGCGGGGGGATGCCATGCATATTGCACTACACAGGCCCCCACCAGTAACACACAGCCCCCCCTCCTTAGTATGTCCCCCCTCCTTAGTATGTCCCCCCCAGGCTGCGGCACCTGTTAAAATAACAAACTTTCATACATCACCTCTCCGGCGCAGCTCCTCCGCTCCTCCGGTCCCGGCTTCTTCTTCTTCTTGCTTCCGGTGTCATGTGACCGGGCGCAGGAGATGACGTCATTTCCTGCGCGCGGTCACAGAAGCCGACACAAGATGGAAGAAGAAGCCAGCGAGCGGAGGAGCGGAGGAGCTGCGCCGGAGAGGTGATGTATGAAAGTTTGTTATTTTAACAGGTGCCGCAGCCTGGGGGGGACATACTAAGGAGGGGGGGATATACTAAGGAGGGGGGGCTGTGTGTTACTGGTGGGGGTCAGTATACCACCACTGGGGGGCCTGTATACTACCACTGGGGCTGTATATACCTGTGGGGCTGCTGGATACTACCACTGGGGCTGTATATACCTCTGGGGCTGCTGTATACTACCACTGGGGCTGTATATACCTCTGGGGCTGCTGTATACTACCTCTGGGGCTGTATATACCTCTGGGGCTGCTGGATACTACCACTGGGGCTGTATATACCTCTGGAGCTGCTGGATACTACCACTGGGGCTGTATATACCTCTGGGGCTGCTGGATTCTACCACTGGGGCTGTAAATACCTCTGGGGCTGCTGTATACTACTTCTGGGGCTGTATATACCTTTGGGGCTGCTGGATACTACCACTGGGGCTGTATATACCTCTGGGGCTGCTGTATACTACCACTAGGGCTGCATATACCTCTGGGGCTGCTGTATACTACCACTGGGGCTGTATATACCTCTGGGGCTGCTGGATACTACCACTGGGGCTGTATATACCTCTGGGGCTGCTGTATACTACCACTGGGGCTGCTGTATACTACCTCTGGGGATGCTGTATACTACCACTGGGGCTGCTGTATATACCTTTGGGGCTGCTGTATACTACCACTGGGGCTGCTGTATACTACCTTTGGGGATGCTGTATACTACCACTGGGGCTGCTGTATATACCTTTGGGGCTGCTGTATACTACCACTGGGGCTGCTGTATACTACCTTTGGGGATGCTGTATACTACCACTGGGGCTGCTGTATATACCTTTGGGGCTGCTGTATACTACCTCTGGGGATGCTGTATACTACCTCTGGGGCTGCTGTATATACCTCTGGGGCTGCTGTATACTAACTACTGGAGCTGCTGCTGTATATACCACTGGGGTTACTGCTGTATACTACCACTGGGGCTGCTGTATATACCTCTGGGGCTGCTGTATACCACACTGCTGGGGGCTGTATACCTGTGCTGGGGTCCACCCTCGGCTTATACACGAGTCAATAGGTTTTCCCAGGTTTTGGGGGCAAAAGTAGGGGGGTCGGCTTATACATGGGTCGGCTTATACACGAGTATATACGGTAGTTTAGCAAATTAAATATGAACTCTGGTTGAGTGGGGCAACAAAAACAGTTTTCCTTTTAGACATTTTTACTAAAGAGGTCCATTAAAAATGAGGCATTTGAAGGACCCTATATAAATCTAAAGATGCCCTATTAGGCGCTTTACAACGTGGACGTTGTATATAGACAAAATACATCTGCGTGTATACACCTTTTAATGTTTCACTTTGGTTTGTGTGTGAGTTCATTGGGCTTTATTCAGGCATATTATTATTATTATTATTATTATTATTATTATTTATTTATAGAGCATCATTCATTCCATGGTTCTGTACATGAGAAAGGGTTACATACAGGCAAGTTAAAAATACAATGAACAAAGTGACAGGCTGATATAGAGGGGAGAGAGGACCCTACCCTTACGGGCTTACATTCTACAGGGCAAAGGGGAGAGAGACAGTAGGTTGGGTCTATGAGAAAAATCATCAGTGTACTAGATCTGAATTTAAAGCGTGACCGCTGTTTAAATTTTTATTCAATAGTAATGTAAAGCAAGTGATTATAAACAGCTTTCAAATATACTTTATTAATGAAATCAGGAAGGAAACACCTTTAAAAAAAAATATCCAGTAGGCTGATTCCAAACCGCACATATGCTCATGCTCCGTCTTCAGGGGGCATGGCCTACACTGTGCTCACAATACAGCTGATAAGACTCTTAAGTTACCTCATGTCGGCATCCTGCTGAGCTCATGGAGGTGCCACCATGAGCTAAAAATGGGCAGAAAAAAAAGCTTACATTTTAACTGCCATTTAAACTTTTATTTAATACTAATGTAGAGCAAGTGAATATAATTAACTTTCAAATATACTTTATTAATGAAATCAGGAAGGAAACACCTTTAAAACAACTTCCACAAGATGTCCTCAGTAGGCTGATTCTGAACTGCACATATTCTCACTGTTAGGCAGCTCCATCTTCAAGAGGCGTGGCCTACACTGTGTTCACAATACAGCTGAAAAGACTTTCAAGTTACCTCATGCCATCACCTCCATTTACATGGCTCTACTCAGTGTTATCACAGAGCACAAGCCATGTGAACAGAGGAGTCAGATAAGATGCCTCAGGAGTTGTTGAGCCCAGCATGGTGCTTGCATGAGGTAAGTTGGCAGTTTTATTAGCTGAATTGTGAACACAGTGTAGGCCACGCCCCTGAAGACAGAGCTGCCTGACAACAAGGATGTGTGTGGTTCAGAATCAGCCTACTGAGGACATCTTGTGGGAGTTTCTTTAAAGGTGTTTCCTTCCTGATTTCAATAATAAAGTATAATTGAAAGTTAATTATATTAATTTGCTCTACATTACTAACAAATACAAATTTAAATGGCGGTTAAATTGAAAGCTTTTTTCAGTCCATATTTGGCATCAGTGTGACATCAGTTTCTCTCAGACTCAAAAAAAAACATCAATTAAACAGTGAAACATGGACAGGACTTGGATTATACATGGATGGACCAATAGATTTTTGACCTGCTGGCATGACTTGGATCAATAAATCCTGACGAAGCGGAGAGCGAAACGTTGAGGTGCTGGGCAGTGTGGTGCGGTATGGTCACAGTCCTACTTGATATTTCATGCAATATGAGGGATAGGAGATTTGTACTATATACTTTGCTGTATTCCTGTCCTCAATGAGGACAAGGTCAGGGGATGAGGCATGTATAATGGAGATGTGGTTGTAATTCCTCATATACTGTTATAGTAGTGGCTGTATCAAAATGGTATTGTGCCTATACTTTGGTTAATTGTAACTGTACCCACACTGCTTTGGGGTTGCTTTTAGGGGATGGTTTTATTCAGTGTGAATTTGATCCTATGATTAATAAAAATAATTTGCAACTATATACCTAAATGTGGTGTGGAGATTGCCGTTTATCTTTATCTGGTAAAAAATGACTTGGATCAAGAATGGAAAAGTCTCTTTTTTGTAGTTATTTCTTTTCTGTGGACACTTAATCTGCAAATTAACAAGGACATGTAACGGGTTGTCCTGGATTGTGGTTCAAGTCAACAAACTTTTGACTGCAGACTTGTGAGTCCTCACAGTGAGCACAGTGCACATCTTCAGGATTTGCATGACATTTGCATACTTCTGGTAATATTTCGACTAGATGTGGTCTATTGGATGTCAGCCTCACTCAATTAAATTGTATTCAGTGAGGCCAACTACACCGAGTTGACAAATAACTGCATATATGAAAATCACATATTTGCTGTCAGGAGCCCACCTAGTCCCAGAACTGGAGAATCAGCAACCCTGGTTATTTAACCCCGTAAATGCTGTGATCAATAGCGATTGCAGCATTTAGTGGGCCGAGAGAGGGAATGCGCTCCCTCTCCCATGCTGTCGGTATCCTTGCAATGCAATAACAGGGGCCTGATCATTGCCATGGTAACCTGAGGTCATAGCAACAATCTTTGAGTCAGCCAGTTATGGCAAGCCTGTTAAACCATGCCTGGAGCAAGGTCTAAGAGGCTTATGTCAGTGCAGCACTAGCAGGTACAGTTGTGGCCAAAAGTATTGACACCCTTACAATTCTGTCAGATAATACTCAGTTTCTTCCTGAAAATGATTGCAATCACAAATTCTTTGGTATTATTATTTTCATTTAATTTGTCTTCAATGAAAAAACACAAAAAAAATTGTCCTAAAGCCAAATTGGATATAATTCCACACCAAACATAAAAAAGGGGGTGGACAAAAGTATTGACACTGTTACAAAAATCATGTGATGCTTCTCTAATTTGTGTAATTAACAGCACCTGTAACTTACCTGTGGCACCTAACAGGTGTTGGCAGTAACTAAATCACACTTGCAGCCAGTTGACATGGATTAAAGTTGACTCAACCTCTGTCCTGTGTCCTTGTGTGTACCACATTGAGAATGCAGAAAAGAAAGAAGACCAAAAAACTGTCTGAGGACTTGAGAAACCAAATTGTTAGGAAGCATGAGCAATCTCAAGGCTACAAGTCCATCTCCAAAGACCTGAATGTTCCTGTGTCTACCGTGCGCAGTGTCATCAAGAAGTTTAAAGCTCATGGCACTGTGGCTAACCTCCCTAGATGTGGACGAAAAAGAAAAATTGACAAGAGATTTCAACGCAAGATTGTGCGGATGGTGGATAAAGAACCTCGACTAACATCCAAACAAGTTCAAGCTGCCCTGCAGTCCGATGGTACAACAGTGTCAACCCGTACTATCCGTCGGCGTCTGAATGAAAAGGGACTGTATGGTAGGATACCCAGGAAGACCCCACTTCTAACCCCGAGACATAAAAAAGCCAGGCTGGAGTTTGCCAAAACGTACCTGAGAAAGCCTACGTTTTGGAAGAATATTCTCTGGTCAGATGAGACAAAAGTAGAACTTTTTGGGCAAAGGCATCAACATAGAATTTACAGGAGAAAAAAAGAGGCATTCAAAGAAAAGAACACGGTCCCTACAGTCAAACATGGCGGAGGTTCCCTGATGTTTTGGGGTTGCTTTGCTGCCTCTGGCACTGGACTGCTTGACTGTGTGCATGGCATTATGAAGTCTGAAGACTACCAACAAATTTTGCAGCATAATGTAGGGCCCAGTGTGAGAAAGCTGGGTCTCCTTCAGAGGTCACGGGTCTTCCAGCAGGACAATGAACCAAAAAACACCTGTGTCCTAACATCTCTGCTGGTTCGGTCCTTTCCGCCTCCTCTATGTGTCAGCCGCCTCCTCTTCTCTCATTGTCCCCTCCTCTTTGGCACCTGCGCAGAATTATCTTTGTTCACGCCAGTGCACAGAGCTCAACCAGAGTGCAGGGAGCCCGGCTGTCATCATTGCACCTGCGTGAAGTGTCACATACAGCAGAACATAACAGGACAGGCTCTGGTGCCTGTACTTCATGCAGGCGCAATGATAACAGCCGGGCTCCCCGCACTCCGGTTGAGCTCTGTGCACCGGCGTGAACAAAGTTGATTCTGCGCAGGCGCCAAAAGGAAGGGACAAACAGAGAAGAGGAGGCGGCTGACACATAGAGGAGGTGGAGAGGACCGCACCGGCAGAGATGTTAGGATGTTAGGATACAATGACCAGACCCCTCTGACCGCTTAAGTAATGACTTACATACATGGCGGAAAATACTAAAAAGTGTTTCTTTCGGAGTACAGGGGTGGGGAGAGAGAGTATAGACACCATCACAGAATGCAGCATAGATGCTGCTGAAGGTGCAGCTTTCAGTTTGTAACGAACAAGGGGGGTGACAGGTTCACTTTAAGTATTTGCCATAGATTTTCTGTGCAGATTTTCTTGTGGAAAATCCACAGCATAATACCAGGGTCTCAAACTCTGCTGGGTTTGTGGGGCCGCACACAGAAAAAAATTGGCATCAGGGTCCACATTGCTTGTAGGATGAAGGGACATTTTTAGTAATACCAGAATTTTTTGCTCAATGTAGTAATGTCCAAATCCTGATCATTTTCTTTTAGAAATGTCCCCATCTAGGTTCCCTTCTTGTACTAATGTCCCCATCCTGGTCCCTTCTTGTGGTATGTCCCCATGCTGGTCCCCATCCAAAAGTAATATCCCATATCCTGGTCCCAATATTGTAGTAATGTCCCCATCCTGATTACCATCTTGTAGTAATGTCACTATCCTGGTCCCTATATTGTAGTAATATCCCCATCCTGATCTTCATCAATGTCCCCATCCTGGTCCTTATTATGTTGTAATGTCCCATCTGGTCCTCATCATGTTGTATTCCCATCCTGGTCCTCATCATGTTGTAATGTCCCCATCCTGGTCCCCTTCTTCTAGTAATGTCCCCATCTTGTAGTAATGTCCCCATACTGGTCCCATCATGTGTAACGTCCCCATCCTGGTCCTCATCATGTTGTAATGTTCCCATCCTGGTCCCCTTCTTTAGTAATGTCCCCATCTTGTAGTAATGTCCCCATCCTGGTCCCCATCATGTAGTAATGTCCCCATCCTGATCCTCTTCTTGTAGTAATGTTCTCTCCTAGGCTTCATCTTGTAGTAATGTCCCCATCCTGGTCCCCTTGTATAATGCCCCATCCTGGTCCCCACATTGGATTAATGTTCCTCATCCTGGTCCCCTTCTTGTAGTAATGTTTCCATCCTGGTCCTCTGTAGTAATGTCTCCTCATGCTTCCCTTCTTGTATAATGCCCTCATCCTGGTCCTCATATTGTAGTAATGTCCAATCCTGGTCCCTTTTGTAGAATGTCCCCTTTCCTGGCCTCTTTTGTAGTAATGTTCCTCATCCTTGTCCCCTTCTTGTAGTAATGTCCCCATCCTGGCCTCATATTGTAGTAATGTCCCCTATACTGATCCTCTTTTGTAGTAATGTCCCCCATCCTCGTCCCTTTTGTAGTGACGTCCCATCCTGATGCCCTTTTATAGTAATGTCCCAATACTACCCTTTTTGTAGTAATGTCCTCATCCTGGTCCCCTTTTGTAGTGATGTTCATCTGGTCCATATTGTAGGATGTCCCCCATCCTGGACCCCTTTTATAGTAATGTCCACATCCTGGCCCCCATAGTGTAGTAATGTGCCCATGCTGGTCCCCTTTTCTACTGATGCCCCCAACCTGGTCTAGCACCTTTTTACACACACACACACACACACACACAACACATACCACACACCACACATACACACACACACACACACACACACACACATACACACACACACACACACACATTCTCTCTCACACACTCACACACTCTTACACACATTCTTACACTCACCCTCACATTCTCACACACTGACTCTCACATACACACATTCTATCACACTCATAATCTCACACACACAAACACTCTCACATACACACATTCTCTCACACAGTCGCACACACGTTCTCTCTCACACACACATTCTTACATACACACACACACTCTTCTCACACACACTCTCCCTCACTCACACACACTCACATACACACACATTCTCTCACACACACTTACACACTCACTCTCACATACATTCACACACTCACTCTCAAACACACTCACAAACACCTTCACACTCACACACTCTCTCACACACAAATTTCTAACTTTTAACATGCTGGCAGTACAGTGCAGGAGGGAGACGCGCTCCCCACTATGTTATTCCTACCAGCCACGGCGCTGACAAGGCTATGCCACTTAGTAATATCAATGCAATCCACCGGCCAATGAAAAGCCTGCAGGTGACGTCGGCATATGACATCACCTGTAGGCTTCTCATTGCCTGGTGGATTGCATTGATATTCCTGAGTGGCAGAGCCTTGTCAGTGCCGTGGCCGGAAGATATAACACAGTTGAGAGCGCGGCTCCCTCCTGCACTGTACTGCCAGCATTATTGTCCATGGTTCCGCGGGCTGCACAGTGAAGCCCCAGGGGCCACATGTGGCCCCCGGGCCAAGTGTTTGAGGCCCCTGGCATAATATAATACCAACTAATAAGAAGACACTGAAAATGTCATCTATACAATCATGGCCAAACGTTTTGAGAATGACACCAAAATGATATTTTCACATGATCTGCTGCCCTCTGGTTTTTATTTGTGTTTGTCTGATGTGTATATCACATACAGAAATATAATTGCAATCATATTATGAGCCCCAAAAGGTTATATTGACAGTTAGAATGAGTTAATGCAGCAAGTCAATATTTGCAGTGTTGACCCTTCTTCTTCAGGACCTCTGCAATTCTCCTGGCTGCTCTCAATCAACTTCTGGACCAAATCCTGACTGATAGCCGTCCATTCTTGCATAATCAATGCTTGCATTTTGCCAGAATTTGTTGGTTTTTGTTTGTCCACCCGTCTCTTGATGATTGACCATAAGTTCTCAATGGGATTAAGATCTGGGGAGTTTCCAGGCCATGGACCCAAAATCTCTGTTTTGTTCTCTGAGCCATTTAGTTATCACCTTTGCTTTATGGCAAGGTGCTCCATCATGCTGGTAAATGCATTGTTGGGCACCAAACTGCTCTTGGACGGTTGGGAGAAGTTGCTCTTGGAGGACATCCTGGTACCATTTTTTATTCATGGCTGTGTTTTTAGGCAAGACTGTGAGTGAGCCGATTCCCTTGGCTGAGAAGCAACCCCACACATGAATGGTTTCAGGATGCTTTACAGTTGGCATGAGACAAGACTGGTGGGAGCGCTCACCTCTTCTTCTCCGAATAAGCTGATTTCCAGATGTCCCAAACAATCGAAAAGGGGATTCATCAGAGAAAATGACTTTACCCCAGTCCTCAGCAGTCCACTCCCTGTACTTACCCAGTCCTCAGCAGTCCACTCCCTGTACCTTTCCCCCAGTCCTCAGCAGTCCACTCCCTGTACCTTTTGCAGAATATCAGTCGGTCCCTGATGTTTTTTCTGGAGAGAAGTGGCTTCTTTGCTGCCCTCCTTGAAACCAGGCCTTGCTCAAAGAGTCTCCGCCTCACAGTGCGTGCAGAAGCACTCACACCAGCCTGCTGCCATTCCTGAGCAAGCTCGGCCCTGTTGGTAGTCCAATCCCGCAGCTGAAACAGTTTTAAGATACGGTCCTGGCACTTGCTGATCTTTCTTGGGCGCCCTGGAGCCTTTTTGACAACAATGGAAGCTCTCTCCTTGAAGTTCTTGATGATGCGATAGATTGTTGACTGAGGTGCAATCTTTGTAGCTGTGATACTCTTCCCTGTTAGGCCATTTTTGTGCAGTGCAATGATGGCTGCACGTGTTTCTTTAGAGATAACCATGGTTAACTGAAGAGAAACAATGATACCAAGCACCAGCCTCCTTTTAAAGTGTCCAGTGGTGTCATTCTTACTTAATCATGACTGATTGATCGCCAGCCCTGTCCTCATCAACACCCACACCTGTGTTAATGGAACAATCACTAAAACGATGTTAGCTGCTCCTTTTAAGGCAGGACTGCAATGATGTTGAAATGTGTTTTGGGGGTTAAAGTTCATTTTATAGGCAAATATTGACTTAGCAAGTAATTGCTGTTAAGCTGATCACTCTTTATGACATTCTGGAGTATATGCAAATTGCCATTAGAAAAACTGAAGCAGTAGACTTTGTAAAAATTAATATTTGTATCATTCTCAAAACTTTTGGCCATGACTGTAAATTGCAGATATCTCTGTGGAGAATCATAGTGAGGGTTTGCTCACATCTGTACATAAATGCAACGAGTGAAATCCATAAAAATCAGATTACATTCACACAAATGTGTAACATTGAGGCAATGTTCATCTGTGATTTTTTTTCCTCAGCTGTTTTCGGCTAGAGGAAAAAAATCGCAACATGGTGCATATGGTCACATAAACTGTCAAGACTCGACAATGCAAGTCTATGGCTTCATTCACACGCAGCCTTTTTGATGCGTTTTGTGAGGATCCATTTTTCAACTGCAAAACTGGAGCTGCTTTTCAAAAAAGCATCCGAAAGAGGTGATCTGTTTCTGATCTGTTTTTACTGCATTTTTGACTGTTGCATTTTTTTGAGCTCATAGATAATGGTTTCAATGGAAAAAGTGGATCAGAAAAACGCCACAGAAATTGACAGCTCGTTCTTTGTGAGGATCCGTTTTTGAGCCAAAAAACGCAGCACTGCAGAAGGCTAGGGTCACACATGCCAATCAGGTTTTTTTCATGGATCCAATAACAAATCCGTTTTTTGGCTGTTTTTTGAGCCTCCTGTGCAGCTATGCATTTTTTGGACTTTACCATTTTTTGCCAAAAAATGCTAGCAAAAACAGATCCGTTAACCGATGGTGCCATTTTTAACGGATCTGTTTCCCATAGGGCCGCATGTTAAAAAAACAGGTCAGTTTTTTTACTGCACCCAATTGCAGCATTTTTTGGGTCCTGTTAAAAAATGCAAAGCAGAGCAGTCACACGAGTCCAGGATCCGTTAACAGTATAAGTTTTTGGACTTAGAATTCTAAAGTTGAAAAACTGATGCAAATAACGGATCCAGGGTTTATGTGTGACAATAGACGAAGGCTGTGTCTGAATGACAAATCCTGAAGACTCATTGACTTTGCTTGGAAGCTCAGAGTCACTGCACAAAACGGATCCTTAAAAAAACGCATCAAAAATGCTATGTGTGAATGTAGCCTATGACTGCGAGAAAAAAAACTGCTCGTCACACAAATAGCAGAACGCACTGTAAATGATCCTATAAATGATTTTAGAATAATAGTTGTTGAGAAAAAAACGTATTGTATATGGATGTCATACAGATGCTAAGCGAGAAAAGAAATTCCACATTTACTTACCATTCACATGACGTCTGGAATGCCAAACGGATTTCACTCATCCAACTTTTCTGGTTGAAAATTGGACCGATTTGTGAGTGAACCTGGACCTGAAGAATCAAGTTGCTAGTGTGAACCTGGACCTGAAGTATCACATTGATAGTGTGGCGCCCCACCGGTCTGGTTGCCATGAGGGGTACTGCACCCAGTGAATGGGATAGTGAACTTAGACACCCAACACACCTTAGGACCCAAGAGACCCAGGGGGAGGGCCCACTCGAGGGGACAGAGGAAGAACAGGTGTAGGGTGGCAGTAAGAAGAAGTGTGTGGTAGTGAGTTTGGAGAAACAGAACCCCAGGGGAACAGGTGGAGTTAAAACAACCTGTGCAGCCGGATCCAGGACTAGCCCTAGTCAGGTGAAGGGGGTTGGTCGAGAACCAGGGGACCGGCCCTAAATGTGGCACGGAAGCTGGATGCCCGAACCACTGAACCAGAGGCCACCAGGTCTATAGGAGCTGTGGCCGCAACCCAATGCACCTGCTGAGAAGACAGCCGAACTAGGGTCAGGAGACAGGTACCAGTTGCCCGAGAAGACCTGTGGGTGCTGGCACTGCATGCGGAGGCGCTGACAGGAGAGGCGAAGAAGTAGCGCTGGGAGAGAGAGAAACCAGAGAAAGGAAACGTACATGAAGGGGGCCTTGAACAAACTACCCCGGTTTCTTGGGAACAGACCAGACTGGAACTTAACAGAGAGAAGTGCCTGGCGATAAGTTGCAGCTTCAGTGAGTAAACCAGGTACAGAATTCCAACTCTGTGTGAGATTGTTTTATTTCCCCGCCTGCAGATTCACCAACTGCAAAAGCAGATGAGACACAGAGGCGAGTCACTAGGTCACTGCAAGGTTCATATGTAGTTGATGCCCCAGGACATATGTAGCATCTACATACATAATTGCTCTGTCGCATATGTAATTCCAGCGTCCAGTTGTCCTATAACGCACCTCAGTAGTGCGCATGCATAAACCCGGCGCGCACATGCTCACTTACTCAGGCGGTTGCCACCTTTGGACACCTAGGTACACAAAGATGGTGATGGCGATCATCTTTGGACACCTGGGAACAAAGGAAAAAGCACACGAGGGGAGAAGAAAGCACAGGGGGCGAGAGAGAGACAACACATAGTGGGGAGAGCGCACAAGGGTGGAAACAGTTCAAAGGAGATAGCACTGAGGGGAGATGACAGCACAGAAGCAGAGAGACAGCACACTGAAGGAGAGCGCACAGGGAGAGACAGTGCACAAAGGTTGAGAAAGAGAGCACACAGGGGGAGAAAGAGCTCACAGGGGAGCAGGGACAGCACACAGGGGAAGTGTTAGGAATATTCTGGGCACACCAAAATGTATAAAAAGTTAAACACACGTTTGTTGAATACAAAAGTGTTTTTCTTTTCATTGCCACACAGTATCCAGGCACCGTAATAAACCAACGTTTTGGCCATACAAGGCCTTTATCAAGGTTCTGATTACAAAGAAAATAAAAAACATGTATACAATGCATTAATACAGCATGTCATGATACAAACATGACACAAACCGTGTCCGTGTCAACCCGAGTGTTCGTGGTCTTTCAAAGATGAAGTGCAGGAAAACAGTTTACAAATTAGGCAAATTTATTCACATCAAGCGTGGTGGCACACCTGTGGATTCCTAGGGTGAAAAGAAAATTGATGAACTAGTATAGGATCCAGTAATACAGGTCAGAAAACAAGAAGACAAGAAGAGTGAAAAAGGTCAAATAGTAATAGTCCAGCAATGCTGAGACATGCTGTGTAGGAAGAAAGTTATGGCTATGATAGTCGCCTCTAAAAAGTACACCCAAAGAACTCTACATCAAAGTGTCTTCTCATAGTTAGTGACATGTGAGTATCAGGAAGGTACCAGACGTCACCGAGGTAAAAGGAAGATATCCATAGGGCTGAAGAAAGATGGGAGACAGTGTTTGGAAACACACTGTAGACAAAAGTATCTAAGAAAAAGTTTATAACAAGAGTGGAACCCTGGTTTGCAGGGTCTAAGGACAGTGGTACCTACTGACAGATGGAACAGAGTCAAGTAAGGAGTTCACTTAAGTTAGGCAAACACCAGAGCCGACATTAATAAGTATGTAAACATACAAAAAACAGCTTTAAGTATCAAGGGGAAAACCTAAGGTAACATAGTAACATACTATTTAAGGTTGAAGGAAGACTTTAAGTCCATCTAGTTCAACCCATAGCCTAACATGTTGATCCAGAGGAAGGCAAAAAAAACCCATGTGGCAACACTAAGCTCCACATTGGGGGGAAAAAATTCCTTCCTGACTCCACATACAACAATCAGACTAATTCCCTGGATCAACGCCCTATCAAAGAATCCAGTATATATAACTGGTAATATTATAGTTTTCAAGAAAGGCATCCAGGCCCTTCTTAAATGTTAGTAGTGAGTCACTCATTACAACATCATGTGGCAAAGAGTTCCATAGTCTCACTGCTCTTACAGTAAAGAATCCACGTCTGTGATTATGATTAAACCTTCTTTCCTCCAGACGTAGAGGATGCCCCCTTGTCCCGTCTCAGGCCTAGATATAAAAAGATCATTAGAAAGGTCTCTGTACTGCCCCCTCATATATTTATACATTATTATAAGATCACCCCTAAGCCTTCGTTTTTCCAAGCTAAATAACCCCAAGTTTAATAACCTGTCTTGGTATTGCAGACCCCTTAGTCCTCTAATGACTTTTGTCGCTCTTCTCTGGACCCGCTCTTGTTCAGCTATGTCTTTCTTATACACCGGAGACCAGAATTGTACACAGTATTCTAAGTGTGGTCGCACTAGTGACTTGTATAGAGGTAAAATTATGTTCTCCTCATGAGCATCTATGCCTCTTTTAATGCATCCCATTATTTTATTTGCCTTTGCAGCAGCTGCCTGACACTGGCCACTAAATGTGAGTTTGTCATCTACCCATACACCCAGGTCTTTTTCAGTGATAGTGTAATGAGGTGTACAATTCAGATTGTATTATTGAAATTGAAACTGAAATGAACTGTGCACAGTCCGCACTTGTCCACCAGGGGGCATCAGTGGACTGTACAATCACAGAGCTGGGAAACTCCCAGCCATCTCTGTTGTTTAACCAGGAAGTGAAAGCAGAGAATCAGTGCAGTATAAATCCAGAGCTGAGAAGATCTGCCTGCGGATGTCTGTTTAAAGTGGACTACTTTGCTACACCTTGCCGGAAAAATCAACCCGCAGAAGCCCCTGTGACTGATCCTGGGCCACTGGACTTTGGTGCTGTGACTCTGGCCGCTCTGCAAAACCTTGCCCGCCGAGCACCCAGAGTGCATGTGCAGGGGCCGTGACCGACATAAGGGAGCCATTTGTGCTGCTGTGATCTCCCTTCTGCTGTTGCTCTGTGTGCCCTGAGACTGGGAGAGACAGTAAAAGAAAAATTCTGTTACCTGCGGAAGGAGACCAAAGAAGAAGACTGAGGAGATCCCCAGGCCTGCTACGTGGGAGCGACATCTTCTTCTGTGATAGACTGGTACGTGATTTTAGGGAAAGTTAGGGAAAGATACCTTCATTGTTGTGTTTTTTTTTCTTGCTGCGTACCCGGCAGAAGTGAAGATTCAGAGACTCTAATATATACAAGTGCGCATATAGTTCAGTTGACTGTGATATAAATATGTTTTACAGTAAAGAAATGTTACTACCGGTTAAACCTGAGTATGGGGATTCTGTTGAGAAAGATCATACACACACACCCGCGGCCTTACCACCGGTCGCTGCAATAGTTTTGCCCAGTGTTTTACAATTAAGCACATAATTATACCTTTTGTTTCCTCTGCCCAAGTGCATGACCTTACATTTATCCCCATTAAAGCTCATTTGCCATTTATCAGCCCAAGCTTCTAGTTTACATACCGTATATACTTGTGTATAAGCTGAGTTTTTCAGCACAAAAATTGTGCTGAAAAGTCCCCCCTCGGCTTATACACGAGACATATGGCAGCTGCCCGCCCCCCCCCATCGGTATACAGGCGCCCCCCCATCAGTGGTATACAGGGCCCTCCTTGCTGCCGCACACCTGTAAAGTAATACATCAATATACTTATCCCTGTCGCTGTCGCCGCTCTGACACCGCGCTCCTCCGGGTCTTCATGCTTCCTCCTCCGGCGCACAGGCAATGAAGTCATTGCCTGCGCCCGCCGGTCACAAGCAGGAAGAAGCATGAAGACCGGAGGAGCGCGGTGTCAGAGCGGCGACAGCGACAGGGATAAGTATAATGATGTATTACTTTACAGGTGTGCGGCAGCAAGGGGGGGCCCTGTATACCACTGATGGGGGGGGGGCGCGTGTATACAACTTCTGAGGGGGCCTTTATACCGTTGGGGCCTGTATACCACTGGGGCCTGTATACCACTGGGGCAGCTGTATATACTGCTGGGGCCTGTATATACCACTTGGGAGGCTGCTGTATACCACTGGGGCTGCTGTATATACTGCTGGGGCCTGTATATACCACTGGGGAGGCTGCTATAATACTGCTGGGGCCTGTATATACCACTGGGGAGGCTGCTATAATACTGCTTGGGCCTGTATATACCACTGGGGAGGCTGCTGTAATACTGCTGGGGCCTGTATATACCACTGGGGAGGCTGCTGTATACCACTGGGGCTGCTGTATATACTGCTGGGGCCTATATATACCACTGGGGAGGCTGCTGTAATAATGCTGGGGCCTGTATATACCACTGGGGAGGCTGCTGTAATACTGCTGGGGCCTGTATATACCACTGGGGAGGCTGCTGTAATACTGCTGGGGCCTGTATATACCATTGGGGAGGCTGCTGTATACCACTGGGGCTGCTGTATATACTGCTGGGGCCTGTATATACCACTGGGGAGGCTGCTGTATACTAACACTGGGGAGGCTGCTGTATACTACCACTGGGGAGGCTGATGTATACTACCACTGGGGAGGCTGCTGTATACTACCACTGGGGAGGCTGCTGTATACCACACTGCTGGGGGCTGTATACCTGTGCTGGGGTCCACCCTCGGCTTATACACGAGTCAATAGGTTTTCCCAGGTTTTGGGGGCAAACGTAGGGGGGTCGGCTTATACATGGGTCGGCTTATACACGAGTATATACGGTAAATCCTCCTGTAATATAAAATTGTCCTCCTCTCTATTGATTACCCTGCAGAGTTTAGTGTCATCTGCAAATATTGAGATTCTACTCTGTATACCCCCTACAAGGTCATTAATAAATATATTAAAAAGAAGCGGGCCCAATACTGACCCCTGTGGTACCCCACTGTTAGCTGTGACCCATTCTGAGTGTGTTCCATTAATGACCACCCTTTGTTTCCTATCGCTAAGCCAGTTTTTAACCCACTTACACATATTTTCCCCTATCCCCATTGCTCTCATTTTATGTATCAACCTTCTGTGTGGCACCGTATCAAAAGCTTTTGAAAAGTCCATATACACCACATCCACTGCATTTCTTTGGTCCAGTCCAGAACTTACTTCTTCATAGAAGCTTATCAGATTAGTTTGACAGGAACGGTCCCTCTACCCACAGTAGAGGTTAAGCTTACTGGCCTATAATTTCCAAGTTCAGTTTTTGTTCCCTTTTTGAATATTGGCACCACATTTGCTATACGCCAGTCCTGTGGTACAGACCCTGTTATTATGGAATCTTTAAATATTAAAAATAATGGTCTATCTATGACAGTACTTAATTCCTGCAGCACTCTGGGGTGTATCCCATCCGGCCCAGGGATTTATCAATTTTAGTAATTTTTAGACGATGCCGTACTTCCTGCTGGGTTAAGCAGGTGACATTTAATTGACAGTTTTTGTTATCACTGATCATATTGTCTGTCATGGGATTATTTTGTGTAAATACTGTTGAAAAAAAGTCATTTAGCATATTGGCTTTTTCCTCATCCACCATTTTACCCAGATTATTTTTAAAGGGGCCAACATAATCATTTTTTAGTTTCTTACTATTTATGTAGTTAAAAAATATTTTGGGATTATTTTTACTTTCTCTGGCAATGAATCTCTCTGTCTCAATCTTTGCTGCCTTGATTTGCTTTTCACAAGTGTTATTTAATTTTCTGTATTTATTTAATGCCTCATCACTACCTACTTGCTTTAATTCCTTAAATGCTTTCTTTTTGTCACTTATTGCGCCCCATACAGCCTTATTTAGCCATAGTGGTTTCCTACTATTTCTAGCATGCTTATTCCCATAGGGTATATATTGTGCACAGGTTCTATTCAGGATGCTAATAAACATCTCCCATTTGCTTTGTGTACTTTTATGTCTCAGGATATCGTCCCAATTTATTACACTAAGATCATCTCTCAACCGTTGGAAATTTGCCTTTCTGAAGTTTAGTGTCCTTGTAGCCCCTCTACTACACATCTTATTAAAGGATACTTGAGAACTTATTATTTTGTGATCACTATTACCCAAGTGACCTCCAACCCGAATATTTGATATGCGGTCTGGCCTGTTGGTTAATATTAGGTCCAGCAGTGCCCCCCTTCTTGTTGGGTCCTGAACCAGTTGTGAAAGGTAATTGTCTCTCATAGTTGTCAAAAACTTATTACCTTTGCTAGAACTGCAGGTTTCTGTTCCCCAATGTATTTCAGGGTAGTTGAAGTCCCCCATAATAATGACTTCTCCCTGAGTCGCTGCTTCATCTATTTGCTTTATGAGGATATTCTCCTCCACTTCCATTATTGTTGGGGACTTATAACAAACCCTATCAGTAATTTATTATTTTTCCCCCCTCCCCTTATTTCCACCCACAGGGACTCTACATTTCCATTAGATTCACCTATATTATCACGCAGGATGGGTTTTAAGGATGATTTTACGTATAAACATACACCTCCTCCTCGCTTATTTGTACGGTCATTTCTGAACAGACTATAGCCCTGTAAATTAACAGCCCAGTCATGGCTCTCGTCCAGCCATGTCTCCGAAATCCCCACCATGTCATAATTATTTTCCAACAAAATTAATTTTGATTCCTCCATTTTGTTGGTGAGGCTTCTGGCATTAGTGTACATGCACTTTATGCACCTCTCTTTACCTCTATTCCTTCCTACTATATTGACTGTTCTAACCCCACCCCCCATGCCACCCCCAATTTTATTACTTGTGCCCAGGTTACTATTTACACTATCTTCCCCTCCTGTACAATGAATACTCTCCCCCCCAATCCCTAGTTTAAACACTCCTCCAACCTTCTAGCCATTTTCTCCCCCAGCACAGCTGCACCCTCCCCATTGAGGTGCAACCCGTCCCTAGCATAGAACCTGTAGCCAACAGAGGTAGTTACATCACATGGAGGAAACGAGATTACAGTAGTGATCAAACATATAGTGAATAAAGAGTTAGATGAGAAAAGTGTTTAGACAGGTAAAAAGCAGGTAAAAAAGGGGTAAACTAGTAAGCAGCAGAGACCTAGTATAATATCAAATTATGTACTACCTTAAGGATCAGAGTCAAGGCTCAAAGGTTACACCTGAAAAAGGAAAGGGTAAAAAAGAAAGGCATCAGGGAGATATTACAGTGACTGGAGGCCCAGGGAGCGATGTGGTACCTGTGTAGGTGCTTGCAGTTTCTCAGTGCGGTGTGCAAGGTCCGCAACGCTGGCGCCGGTATTTAACAGGAAGTGGGGCGTGTTTGAGTGATGTTGTTTCCGGTCTGTGAACCGCAAGGAAGTGCGGTGGAACTGCTAGCCCGCGCATGCGTACTAGGATAGTGTTTACTGTGCATGCGTCGTGGGTTTATGTGAGAGAGTTCCTTCCTAAGCGTGCTGAAGGTGTCAGGAGGCTCCAGTGGTGCCGCAGGAGTGCTCAAATTTCGTAGTGCCATGTGGCTGCTCCACGTAAACAATCAATAGTGCATCTAAAATCATAGAACAAGAATATTAGAAGCCAGCAAATTATCACATTCCATCAATGGTATTATACAATATACTTTAAGAATATAACAAGTTTCAAGGATAGTGGGATATTATACTGAGGGCACACATTAAGTTATATAATGTAATGTACCGACCCATGTCTACAGTCATAAAGGGAATATATGATCAGGTTGCTATATGCATATCTCAAAACTGGTATATAGATCTGTATATGTACATATGGTAATCTAACATCAAAAGAAAAAAGTTTTAGTTTTTTTAAAAAAAAGATATTGTATCTGGTAGAGACAATAATAAAGTCCATATAATCATAAGGGCAATATTTAAGCAAACAAAAATACAGATTAACAACCAGCATTATGATATATCGTGTCAAAGGTTACAAAAAGGTCTCATACTCGCAGTTCAAACCTAGTGGCTCCAATGCCTGGAGGGTATGGATCCAGTAGGCTTTCCGTTCCTTAAGCCTCTGGATCCGATTCCCTCCTTGTCTTAGTGGTGGTACGCTCTCCAGCACCTGGTAACGTAATTGTGACACAGTGTGATTACATTGCACAAAATGAAAAGGTACAGGTACTAAACAGGGGAAGACAGCTCAAAGGAGAGAGCACACAAGTTACAAAGACAGCAAAGGGAGATGGAGACAGCACACGGGGAGGAGACAGCACACAGGGGGGGAGACAGCTGAAAGGAGAGAGCACACGAGGGGAGAAGACAGCACAGTGGGAAAAAAGAGCACAAAGGAATAGACAGCCCACAGGGGCGAGCGCATGAGGGAGGGGGAGAGTACACAGGGGAGAAATAGCTCAAAGAAGAGAGCAACGAGGGGAGTAAATAGACAGAGCACAGGGGAGAGCACACAGGGGGAAAACATCTCAAAGGAGATAGCACATAAATGGAGAAGACAGCACACAGGGGAAGAGTGTATGGGGGAGAGAGACAGAATATAGGGGGAGACAGATCAAAGGAGAGAGAACAGAGGAGAGAAGACAGAATAGGGGGAGAGAGACAAAACAAAGGGAAGAGCACACAGGGGGATATCAATGCCCACTTGATGCGATAGCATCGGGCACCCATCTAGTGCAACATAATGCTCCTCAATAGGGCATCTTCTGTTTTACACATCAATATCAGGAATAGCCATAAAACTAAAGGAGAATAGAGTGGCAGTCATCAAGGAGAATAGAGTGGCAGTCATCAAGGAGAATAGAGTGGCAGTCATTCCTTGAAAGATGCTCTTATTTAAACTAACTAACATATGGACAGCTCCCATATGCAATGCCATTTTGATTAAACAATACATACCCATGTTTAAAAGAATGAAAGCCACTCATATATTAGTTCTTTGTATAATAATTCTGTAATTTACAAGTGTTGTAAGATGTAACGGGCCACCTTGCAATAGCTTTAAAATGGCCAGTTTACTAGGCATGGAGCAATGAACATTGCCATGCCATTATTGTTGGAATATCTGTTTAAATGCAACAACTCTCGATTTCTGTATATGTAAGTGTTCTATTGCTATGTTTGTGTATTGTCTATAAAGTTAGATAAAAAGAACACTCCCAGAGACACACCCAGGAAAGACCATGTGACTGTACTCAGTTTCCTGTGTCTGTGCATGAGAGGAGAATGAACCTGATGATGCTGTACAGAGACACTTAAGATATGTATATTCCTGATTCCACAAAGCCTATTATATCTGTACCTGTTTATTGCTAATTGTTTTGTTCTGTTGTCAACATGCTTTGAGAGTATCCTGAATGATCCGCTGCCAACACTTATGCTCTAGGACAGCGGTCCCCAACCTCTAGCTCTGCAGCCACAAGTGACTTGGGGGCCCGCAATGTGTGGCTCATGCTGTCTTCCAGCTTACAGCAAAGCATTAGGTCTAGCAAAGAGCTATGAAGAGCAGGTCTCCAGATGGTGACTTGTGAGTAGTAGCCCCACACAAAAGAGCAGATCTGAATGGGGGTAATGTAGGACCCCTGGATCTTGGTATACTGCCCGGTGTGATTTCTGTGGAAAAGCTTTGGCTGTCACTATATCGCCAATGGGAGCTCTGGGTGTCACTATAGTGAGGGGGTGGGAATTGAATGTGGCTTGCAACCCTCTCTTAGAGCTGAATGTGACTCTCAAGGTCAGAGAGGCTGGGGAGTCACTATGAAAATGGCTGGATCTGGACAGCTTCTGTTGCTCTTTGCTGCTCCGATGTTTCAGATGTAAATCTGCCTCTGCTAGTAGCATGAGAAAGCCCTTTGTTCAGGTCAATGGTGTGGCTTTGCTACTGGCCCAAACTGTTAACCTGCAGGAGCACATTGCTAACAAAGAAGTGTTGCTCGCCAATGATCAGCAGACCAGATCATTTGATGACCTAGATCATTTGGCTCAGCTCACTGATAAGAGCCAGCTATTTTGGATCCAACCAGATCCCTATTAAGCAAGTGAAGAAAATATTTATGGGAAACTAATACAATCCAATTTGCTCTTTAAACCCCACTTATGTACAGTAAGCCAATGACAGAGTGTTTTCAGGGTTAGGTGGTGGCACTGATGGGGGTTCTAGTTGTATTGGCTGCCAGACAATCACCCTACCCCAGGAGAAAGGATTTAACAAGGCAAAAGGCAGTGGGGTGGTGGCTCTCACCGATGACATAAAGGAGCCAGCTCAATGTATCAGTTCGTTTGCAAATTACTCACTTGCTTCCTCCTGAAGACTATTAGGACAGTGATCCCCAACCTTTCCTACCTCAAGAGTAACATTCAGGTCTGACAGAGGGCCGCGGACCACATCCAGAGGCCCCCAAATAGCGAAATTCATCTCCTGTCTCCCCACACCCAGAGCCCTTATTACTGTATGCAATTTGCACACTCTTTTGGTCACATTCTGACTAGACATAGACAGACTTGCTCAATTCACTTGCAATATCTAGTCGGCACATGACCGCAAGCATACAAATCACATATTTGTGGTTGTGCGCCCTTCTGCTCCTGATATTTGCACTGGAGAATCCTGACATTGTGCACACTGTGTGTTCTGAGGACTCTTCTCAAGTCTGTAGGCTCATAGACTGACTGCGGGCTTGAATCCCAAGGCCAGACACCCCTTTAATGTATTTCTCCAACTTCAAGGCTAGTATACGTCATCCACATCTGTTCTACTGTTAGGGCTACTCACAAATATCACCATCTAGAGATCTGCTTTTCGGAGCTAATGCACCAAGCAGGCAGACAGCCACGAGCCACATATAATGGGTCCCGAGTCACAATTTGGGGACCCCTGTATTAGGGCATTCCTTTAAAAAAAGGGGGGGCCACTTGTGCTCTTCTATGAGCTGTAGACTTCTTAATATTGCAGAATATTCCAGTTTAATGTAGGAATGTGATTTTTGTGCACATTATTATATAACATTTGTTATGAAAGTAGTTGATTGAGGCCTCCACAGCTCAGTCAATACATTCCACCTTGTTACCAAGCTGAATCTATATTTCTCATACTTGCTCATTCAGAACTCTGTACTCTTACAAACTATGGTTTGTTATTTGTTTTTTTAAATCTATCTCATCCTCTTTGCATTAAAACAGTAATGAAATGCCTAAAATCCTTCCAACAGTAGCGCTTGTGTCGTGCGATAGTTAAAGCATGATTAATACATTGACGGACTGACGGATGGCTCATCCCCGCAGAGCGCTCCATCTGCTCAAGCTGCTCAAACGTGTTACTTTCACAAGGTAGAATCCCTTCATTAAACTATCTGGCTTGCTGACTGACGCCGTGGGTCAAATATGTATAAAGTATAGGACAGTTTTTCAATAAGGGCAAGATTTGTTTCTTTAACTGGATATTTTTCATAATTATTACAACTTTTAATTAGTTGTTTATTTACATGGAAATAAACTTTAAGAGAACCTGTCAGGTCCCTTATGCTATCCTAGCTTGCAGCAGTCACATTTGTACGTCAAAATTCCCTTCACAACCAGCCCTTGTATAACATCATTCTCTAACTAAAATCAATGTGCAAAAAAGGCATTTAATATCTCCGCTTTTCAAATGCAAATTAGGTATTTGACTAGTTGAGAGGGCATTGTTTCCCCAAAGAAGTCGGTCCTCTTTCCATGTTTTAACCCCCCTGTGGGAGCGATAAACGATTTCCATGAGTCAGTGTCATAGTCAGCTGTTGGAAATCTTGCGCTTGCGCGTGGATCATTTAAGCATCATCAGTGCGCCTTGGAAGCTGGGTTTACTTGTCCCAGCTTCAGAGAGGTGCACTGCGCATGATCAGAAAACAGCTTCTGGACTTTCGATTATGTATAGTGCGCGTCTCTGAAGCTGGGATACATATGCTCAGCTTCTAGGGTGCACTAACGCTGCTGAAGTGAGCTGCACACATGCACAGGATTTCCAGAAGCTGGCCATGACACCGGCTTAGGGAAATCATTTAAATACACCAACAGGGGGGTGATAACATGGCAAGAGGGCCATTTATTCTGGGTTAACAATGCCCCTTTGCCCCGACTAATTGCTATTCGACTCACCCATGAGTCTTAATTGTAACCTTAAGCCCCAGTCACACATAATGAGATCGTTAGCGAGATCATTGTAACTGTGATGTTACAACGATCTCTCCAGCGATGTCGCTATGTGTGACATCTAGCAGCGATCAGGCCCCTGCTGTGAGATCGCTGATCGCTGCAAAGGGCTCAGGACCATTTTTGGTCATTGGTCTCTGCGTGTGACAGCGAGAGACCAACGACCATTGATCTCACAGGCTGGTGTAACCATGGTAGCGAGCGCTGCCTAGATACCCAGTGTTTATCATGGTTACCAGCGCTAAGCAGGGAGGACGCTGTTAACTATCATAAGCAGCGGGTATCTAGGCATTGTGCGCTGCCTAGATACCTGCTGTTTATCATAGTTACCAGTGTCCTGCCTACTTGCAGGCTGCGCTAAGCAGGGAGGACGCTGGTAACAATGATAAACAGCGGGTATCTAAGCTGTAGCTCTGCAGACTGGCAGCGTCGGACTCCATTGTCCGTGTGCACTAAAGGGCTATATAAACGATTCCCTTTCTCAGTTCCCTATCTCTTCCACTTGCCTCTGGCCCCTTCCCTGGGGTGTGCACAGCGGTCAGTCGTCCCTGCTCCTGGGCCTGAATCTCTCCCCCAGCAACCAGCAGCTCTGCCTCCTCTCTTTCTTCTTCTCACAGGAACTGCACTCAACTAACTCCCGGGAGTAACTGACTCCTCCCCTCAGCCTGAGTGTTCTTAAAGGGGAACTGACTTAGTGCAGCCAGTAGAGCTCCCCCATCAGGTCTGTGGTGGAAGGTGGTGTGTGCTGAGCTAACCAAGGTGTTAGTCCTTCCTTGCACCGGTGGAACCTGTTGCAATCCCGCGCAGGGGTGCCACATTCCCCCCCTAGTTAAACACAGTCATTCGGGACTGAAACATTTTTCATACCATAACATGTCATAACTATTTACGTTTGATTATTGTGCAGAGTGTTAAAAAATGAAAAATTTGCAAAAACCAGGGATAAATAAGAAAACAGGTAACCAGTCCATACAGCGCTAGTCCATTCGTTGCAGGCTGTTTAAAGGGTGTTTAAACAGGGGTTTTTCTTCGACCAGTCCTGTGGCTATGGTCCATTTTTGAAAAAGTAAGAAAAGGAAATTCAAAAGTCCGACAGGTAAAGTCTCTTAAAGTTCAAAAACATAACTATATACACTACAGGTGTCTCTGCTTAGGAGACCTGGCTTTACTTATACCACCCCAGGCACTTTCTTTTCCCAACTTGATGTGCATGGGGGCTAATCCAGTTCCTTCACCCTTCTGTACACTACCATTAATAACATATTTACATTCTACACATATTTACCCACATGTTATGACTTACTCTCTGTACCTAAGTGGTGGGTGTCCTAGATTGACACGTGTTGACCTACGTAAAACTGGTATTCCACTGGTACGTATGCCTGGTGTAGAGCGAACACTACTTACTGACCCATGTGTTGATCTGCGTAACACAGGTATGCCTGAGTGTCTTCGGATTCTCATAGTGGGAATGGCAGGTACACCGATTGCAGGGATCTCTGGTTCCGGAACAACGGGTTGTTCTTGTACTCTTGGCACTTCTACTACTGGTGGAAACATTAGAGTTGGGATTAGGTACTGTATGTGCCTTCTATTTGAGGCCAATCTGCTGGTAACTCTCCAATGATTGTTTGGACTGTCTTTGGCTGCTCTTGCTGTTCTGGCTTTGGACAAGGTACATTCTCTTCTGGTTGAAGTTGTTGAGGGCATTTCTTCCAATGATCTCTGGACACTGTTGTAGTTGTTTCACCATGATCTTTGCTGATTAAACAGGTTTTCTGGTTATCAAAGTTGGATGGTAACACAGTGTATGGTTCTTTTTCCCATTGATCATCTAGTTTGTGCATTCTTCTTTTTCTTTTCAAAAGCAATTCACCTGGTGTTGAGGGCGTTCCTTGCGCACTTTTGTTGAAGTTGGTTTCTTGTCTTTCTCTAGATTTTTCCAGACTTCTTTCAACACATTCTTGGATTTTCTGGTATTGATCTTTCCTACGAGTATACCAATCTGCATCTGTAGTATCTGCTTCAGGAACTACTATACCTATTTCAATGTCTACTGGCAATTTTCCTGGTCTTGCTCTCATGAGGTATGCAGGGGTACAATTGGTTGAGCTTACTGGGATGTTGTTGTAGATGTCAACTAGATCTGGTAACTTCTCTGGCCGTTGGTTGCGTTCTTCTAAAGGCAGAGTTTTCAGCATTTCGATTACCACGTGATTCATATTTTCACACATTCCATTGGTTTAAGGATGGTAAAGCGTGGTGCGAATTTTCCTGCATCCGTATAGGCGACAGAACTCTTGAAATATTTCAGCTTCAAAGGCAGGTTCTTGGTCTGTCAATACTTGTTCTGGATAACCATGGGGTTTGCAGAAATAAGCTTGAAATGTTCTTGCCACTGTCTCAGCTGTTAAGTCTTTTACCGGAGCTAACACAAGGAATCTGGAATAGTGGTCTACCACGGTAAGAGCATAGGTGTAGCCTGATTTGCTGGGTGCGAGTTTGACATGATCTAAGGCTACCAGTTCTAATGGTTCTTTGGTGATAATAGGCTTGAGTGGTGCTTTCTGGCTGTTACGGTCTCTTCTTCTTATTGAGCATGGTCCACTATTTTTACACCATCTCTCTATGGAAGACCTCATGCTGATCCAATAGAATCTTTCACATAACAGTATTTCCAGTTTTCTCCATCCAAAGAGTCCCAATCCATCGTGGTACGCTTCCAAAACCATTTGGACATCTCTCTTTGCAACCACAACTTGCCATACCATTTCATGTGTTCTTGGGTTGATGTACCACCTGCACAATTGACCTTGAAAGATGAATAACCGGCTTCTTTCTTTCCACATGTGTTGGGCTTCTAATGGAGCATTCTTTTCAATTTTGGAATCCAGTTGGGTTATCAACTTCTTCACAAGGCTCACTGCCGTATCACTGTCTTGAGTCTCCTTCTATCCATAGTGAGGCAACGGGTTTAGTTCAGCAGCCTGATGGTTTTGTTAGACACGGTCTTCAGCGATTTGCCATTTTCTACTTTTATGGAAAGCTGGGAGCTCTATTTCCTCTAAGTCATCCTCTTCTTCAATTCCTTGTAGATGTACTTGAGGGTTTCTGGAGAGGGCATCAGCATTTGCGTTGTTGCGGCCTGCTCGATATTTGATAGTGAAGTCATAATTCGATAGTCGAGCCATCCAGCGTTGCTCCAGTGCTCCAAGCTTCACGGTATCCAGATGTGTTAACGGGTTATTATCCGTGAAGACGATGAACTTTGAGGCTGTGAGGTAATGCTTGAATCTTTCTGTTATGGCCAAGGCCAGGAACTGCAACTTAAAGGAACTGTAGTTTTCTGGGTTCCTCTCCGGTGGGTCGAAGTTTTCTGCTGGCGTAGGCGATTACTCGCCCTTTACCATCTTGAGCCTGGGAAAGGACTGCTCCAAGCCTACATTGCTTGCGTCGGTGTAAAGGACGAATGGTAGGTTATAATCAGGGTAAGCCAGGATTTCCTCACCGGTTAGAGCCTGCTTCATCTGTTGGAAGGAGTTTTCTTGTTCTTCTCCCCATTCCAATGGTGGCTCTGATGATCTTCTCTTCTTAGATTGGCCTATCAGAAGATATTGTAGGGGTGCTGCCATCTTTGTGTAGCCCTTAATGAATCTTCTATAGTATCCAACCAAACCTAAGAACTGACGTACCTCAGTGATGGTGGTTGTCTCTGCCAATCTTGGATTGCTGTTACCTTTTCCGGGTCTGGTACTACTCCATCTGCGCTGACCACGTGTCCCAGGTATTGAACTTTAGGTTTCAGCAGGGGACATTTAAATGGTTTGAGCTTCATCCTGTACTTTGCTAAAGCCTCAAATACCTCTGCCAGGTGTTCCAGGTGTTTTTGGTAGGTTTTGGAAAAAACGATGACATTGTCCAGGTATAAGAGTACTGTCTCGAAGTTCCGGTGTCCAAGGCAACTTTCCATGAGTCTTTGAAACGTTCCTGGTGCATTGCATAACCCGAAAGGCATGCTGTTGAATTTGCATAGTCCCATTGGCATTGTGAATGCAGTCTTCTCTCGGTCTTCTTCTGCAACGGAGACCTGCCAATACCCACTAGTGAGATCTAATGTGGAGAACTAATTAGCAGTCTTTAATCCAGCAAGAGACTCCTCTATTCGGGGTAACGGGTAAGCATCCTTGTGAGTGATCTTGCTGACCTCCCTATAATCCACACACATCCTCATCGTGCCATTCTTCTTTCTGACTAGGACTAAAGGAGCTGCCCAGGGACTACTGCTATCTCTTATAACCTCGGCTTCCTTCATGTCCCTCAGCATCTTTGTCATGTTGGTAGTGACCTGGTGGAATGGGTCTGTGTCTCAACTTAATTGGGGGATGATCTCCTGTGGGTATGCGATGGTGTACCCCTTTAATCCACCCAAAATCTAATGGATGCTTACTAAATATTTGCTCGAACTCCCGCGCTATCCCGATAAACTCCGTGCTTCTGGTGAGAAAGGGTGGCATCAGTTCGTACGTGCAACTGCTGACACCACTCCTTCAGCTGTCCTTTGGAGTTGTTATCCTCCGTCTGGCTAGGTGAGGAAACAGGTCCCTCTGCCTGTATGTTGTTGTTACAAACAGTATACAGCTTTGCTACAGTAGCATACCGGGGTAGCTTTGCTTCCTCTGCCCCACAATTCAACACACGGATTGGTACTCGTCCCTTGCGTACATCCACCACCCCTCTAGCTGTCAGTAGCGTAGGTCTGTGCTCTGAAAATACCGGCTCTACAACCGCCTGATATTCCTGCCCTCTACCACCTATCGCTGCTCGACACCATATCATCATCTTACTTTTTGGTGGTAGTACAATGGGAACCGGGTCTGTTACCCGTACACTGTCAATTTCTCCCCCAGACAGATTTACCTGTTGCTTGTGGATGAGGGCACGGATCTCTCGTTGGATGTCTCTTGTCTGCCCATAACCAGCAGTCTGAGAAATCTGTCGGAGTAAAGACAACACTTCTCCAAAGCAGTTTTCAATAACATTTGTACCAAAAACCATGTAAGGGCATTTTTCATTAGGACTATCATCCACCACAAATAACCCTTGGCCTTTTAATTCTTCCCTCCTCAACTTTATTGTAGCTGCTCTTAACCCCACCTGTTTTTGTGGTTGGCCATTAGCTGCAATAATATAAAAATTGGGGTTTGGGGGTTCAAGATCATTATCAGACCAATATTGTTTGTATAGGATATGTGGGATAGTAGTGACCTGCAACCCGGTGTCCAATAGGGCTGATATGGGGATTCCTTCTAGCGTAATGTTGAGGTATAGACGGCCTCCCACGTACCGCTTAGACCAGTCCTTTGGACCCAGCTGCTCTACTCCTGGGAGCTGGCCCTCGGGCCCAGGAATCTCGTGTTTAAAGGGCATCCTCTTGCAAAGTGTCCTGATTTGTTGCATCTCAGGCAGATCGGTTGTCCTGAAGAATCTGTGTAGTCCCTGGCTCTATGTTGGAATGGTGTGTCAGTCCCCTGAACAGGCGACTTGTTGGTCCCCTCCACGGGACATGGGTCTACATTGAAATGGTGCGTTGGTGTCACGTCCTACTGACGGACTACTCACGTGGACCCACTGGACCGCGTAAAGCGGAGGCCGATACCGGGTGATAGAGAGGCAGACACGTACCGTAGAGTCAACGGGTTTATTAAACAGAACTATAACACAGAACCACACGCCCCTGGAGAGGGCCACAAGGTCGCAACACCGGGAGCCCAGCGAGGGAGACCCCGGAGCGCTTGACCCCTATACAGGGATACCGCCGGGATCAGCCTCGAAGGGACCAATGCTACGGACACAAGTGTTCAACCGACCCCAGGCGACGTGGTAAGGAAACAGCACCCGGGAATACAATACGAAACGAGAACCGTGAATACAGAGCACCAGGAACACGGGGAACCAGGAACACAGGAGAGATCCAGGAACACGGAGAGATCCAGGAACACGGGGAGATCCAGGAACACGGGGAGATCCAGGAACACGGGGAGATCCAGGAACACGGGGAGATCCAGGAACACGGGGAGATCCAGGAACACGGGGGATCCGGAGCCGGGCGAGAACCAGCGATCAGCTTGGAGGGAATCAGGAGACCATCCAGGAACACGGTGATCAGCCAGGAACCGGCAGGAACGAGATCTGGGGGAGGTAACACAGAGCGATCAGGTAACAGACCAAACGGAGAGCGACCTGACAGACCAGAAGTGGCAACTTCACCCAGGGGAAGGTGAAGGTCGAAGTTGCCCTGGCCCCGACTGATTGAAAACAGGAGGTTTAAATCAGAACAGGGCAGGCCTGATTGGAGGGACCCAGAGACCTGGTGATTGGTTGAGGGGAGGAGCAAGCTCCCTGCAATCTCTCCAGCAGAAACTGAATTGGAGACAGTTTCATGTGCTGAAGCAGTGGTACCGGAAGTGAGAGGAGCAGTGTTGCTCCAGCAGAGGGAGTAAGGGCAGCAGGCCGCGGGCACGGGCGGCAGACCCCCGAGGGGTAACAGTACCCCCCCCTCTAGGCCCCCCCCCGGACGGAGACCGGCCCGGAACCCGCGCAGGGGGCTCGGGGCATCGGCGTCCCCTGTCCCGGTCCCAAGGACAGAAGGGACCCGAGGGCAGGTGGATTGGCGTCATGTGACAAGCACAGGAGGAACAGGACGTCGTCGGCGGCACCGACAGGCAGGACGTCATCGGCGGCACCGACAGGCAGGACGTCATCGGCGGCACCGACAGGCAGGACGTCATCGGCGGCACCGACAGGCAGGACGTCATCGGCGGCACCGACAGGCAGGACGTCATCGGCGGCACCGGCAGGCGGCAGGACGCCATCGGGGACACCGGCAGGCGGCAGGACGTCATCGGGGGCACCGACAGGCAGGACGTCATCGGGGGCACCGACAGGCAGGACGTCATCGGGGGCACCGACAGGCAGGACGTCATCGGGGGCACCGACAGGCAGGACGTCATCGGGGGCACCGACAGGCAGGACGTCATCGGGGGCACCGACAGGCAGGACGTCATCGGGGGCACCGACAGGCAGGACGTCATCGGGGACAGTGACAGGTAGGACAGCATCAGGTACAACGACAGGCAGGACGTCCTCAGGGACCCCCACCGGAGCAAGGCTGGAGACTCCCCAGGAACACGGAGGAGGAGCCCGTCCAACACCGACAGGCAGGACGTCACCAGGGACACCGACCGGATCAAGACTGGAGACTCCCCAGGAACACGGAGGAGGAGCCCGTCCAGGAACAAGACATGATGTGACAGTACCTGGGAAAGAGAGAGTGGGATTAACAGTAGAGGGCGCCCCCAAGAATGTGGGTGCCAGGCGGGGAGTCCTTCTCCGGCTGCTGAGGGTGCAGGAAGAAGAGGACGCTCGGGACTCTAATGACTGGATAATCCCCAAAATCCGGTCGTAACTCTGGCGGAGTGCGGTCAGCTCTCTCTTGACGTCAAACCTGGTATCAGCGGGGTCCATGGCCAGGGCAAAATCTGTCACGTCCTACTGACGGACTACTCACGTGGACCCACTGGACCGCGTAAAGCGGAGGCCGATACCGGGTGATAGAGAGGCAGACACGTACCGTAGAGTCAACGGGTTTATTAAACAGAACTATAACACAGAACCACACGCCCCTGGAGAGGGCCACAAGGTCGCAACACCGGGAGCCCAGCGAGGGAGACCCCGGAGCGCTTGACCCCTATACAGGGATACCGCCGGGATCAGCCTCGAAGGGACCAATGCTACGGACACAAGTGTTCAACCGACCCCAGGCGACGTGGTAAGGAAACAGCACCCGGGAATACAATACGAAACGAGAACCGTGAATACAGAGCACCAGGAACACGGGGAACCAGGAACACAGGAGAGATCCAGGAACACTGAGAGATCCAGGAACACAGGGAGATCCAGGAACACAGGGAGATCCAGGAACACAGGGAGATCCAGGAACACAGGGAGATCCAGGACCACGGGGGATCCGGAGCCGGGCGAGAACCAGCGATCAGCTTGGAGGGAATCAGGAGACCATCCAGGAACACGGTGATCAGCCAGGAATCGGCAGGAACGAGATCTGGGGGAGGTAACACAGAGCGATCAGGTAACAGACCAAACGGAGAGCGACCTGACAGACCAGAAGTGGCAACTTCACCCAGGGGAAGGTGAAGGTCGAAGTTGCCCTGGCCCCGACTGATTGAAAACAGGAGGTTTAAATCAGAACAGGGCAGGCCTGATTGGAGGGACCCAGAGACCTGGTGATTGGTTGAGGGGAGGAGCAAGCTCCCTGCAATCTCTCCAGCAGAAACTGAATTGGAGACAGTTTCATGTGCTGAAGCAGTGGTACCGGAAGTGAGAGGAGCAGTGTTGCTCCAGCAGAGGGAGTAAGGGCAGCAGGCCGCGGGCACGGGCGGCAGACCCCCGAGGGGTAACAGTTGGTCCCCTGCACGGGCGACTTGGTCTTCCTCTGCATCCATGGGACATCCTCAGGGCTATCAGCTAGTTGGATTTTGCTTGGTGGTGGTGCCCCAGGCATAGTTTGCAAGAGTTTTAATACATAGTCCATGTTTTTGGTTAGCTGCAGCACCTGGTTACGCATGTCATCATTTGCCACAGTTTGACTTTCTGCTTTTGCAGGTTCTGTAGAAACAGGTTTGAAGTCTATGGGAGAGGTATTAGCCTGCCAGGATTGGATTGCAGGTTCTGCAGGCGCTGGATCTCTTAACACAGTTATAGCACGATCTTTTAAGTCACTAAAGTTCACAGCTGAGTGATCCAGTACCCACATATGTACCTGTTGGCGGTGGTAGTCTGACCTCAACCCCTCTGTAAACTGTTCTGCAAGCATTTTATCGTCTTCCAATACACTTGCCGGGTCTACCTGTTTTAAGGACCGGAGTGCCCCTTGTAAATGGAGGCCATAGTCTCTGATGTAGTGATGGGCGAATCCTAAATTACTCGGAATCGCTTGACTCTAGCGAGTCCGAGCCCAGGACTCGCTACTCGTTGCGAGTCTAGCGAGTCCAATGTTAATGAATGGGGAAGCGAGTAATAGCGAGTAGTGTGAGATTTACAACTCGCAGATGTGTCTCGGAAGCTTCAGCCTGAAGCAATCCTAGTTTTGTCATTTATTTGCATTGCTCGTTTACTTTGTAAGTAATCGCTGACTCGCACAGATAAGAGTCCTGCTTTCTCCTCTGTGCTGGCTGCCAGCTCCAGGGTCCTAGAGCCCGCCTGCTGCCTGATGTAGCAGTGCTGAGATTGTTCTCAGTCTGCGCATTCCCTGTGTACAGACATGAATGTCTGTGCACAGAGATGATGTAGCAGAGCTGAGATTGTTCTCAGTCTGCTCATTCCCTGTGCATAGAGATCTATATCTATACACAGGGGATGTAGCAGAGAGGACATCGCGTTTTGGACTGCGTCGGACGGAAGAGGATTTTTTTAATTAAAGATGGAGTCCCTAATGGCTTTTTTTTTTATTTCTAATAAAAAATTTTCTTTGTGTTGTGTTTTTTTTAAAACAATTTAATAGAAATTCATGGCGGTCATGTCTAATATTGGCGTGACCACCATAAATTTCGGGCTTAGGGCCAGCTGATAATACATGTGGCGGTAGCACGCTGGGTAATAAAGGGGTTAATACCAGCTTTGTTATACAAGCTGGTATTAAGCCCGATATTCTTAATGTCAGGCCACGTTTGACCCAGCCACTAAGAATCTCCAATAAAGGGTTAAAAAAACACAGAGAAAATTTTTTATTTGAAATAAAAAAAAAAAGCCATTAGGGACTCCATCTTTAATTAAAAAAATCCTCTTCCGTCCGACGTAGTCCAAAACGCGATGTCCTCTCTGCTACATGCACAGGGAATGAGCAGACTGAGAACAATCTCAGCACTGCTACATCATGTCTGTGAGCAGGCGGGCTCTAGGACCCTGGAGCTGCACAGAGAAGACAGCTGGACTCGGCTCGCAAAGAAACAGCAGTTACTTTGCGAGTTTCCCTGCTATCACTGGCACAGTAGCCAGTGATGACTCGCACGAGTCTAATGCAAACAATGGCAATCCTAGTTTTGTCAGCGTTTCTGACAAAACTAGGATTGATATTGATTTGCATTGGACTCGTGCGAGTCATCACTGGGAAACTCGCCGAGTAGCGAGTCCTGCGAGTCCCTTACTACTCGCCGAGTAACGAGTCCTAGCGAGTAGATTCGCCCATCCCTACTCTGATGGTATCTTGTGGTCTCTGTTTACACTGGTAGAACAGCATCCTCAACTCAGACTGTGTGCGCTTTTCAAAAACGAGTTTTAGCTTATCAAACACCTTAACAGCAGAGTCCCTGTCAGCATCACTCCAGGACTCCGGTGCGGCTGTTAATTGTCCCAGCAAAACGGTGGCCTGCTGCTTCTGTTCATCGTATACATGTCCAGCATTGCACACATCTTTTGCTTAAAGGGTGCTAAGGTACCGGGTTTGCCTTCATATGTTGGTAACCATTTCGCACCCGGTATATACGGCAAGGTTATTGGCATTATTTGGGCCGCTGCTCCATGTACTGCGTTCTGGGCATCTCCCCCGTCAGGGACCCGCACATCATCCGAATCACTCATGATGGGGCCCCCCTAGTTAATTGCTGCCAATCTGTGAGATAAAATATACTTCTCCGGTCGTCGTCGGCTCTGCATAGGGAGCGGGGCACCTCGGGTCTTTCCGGAGCAGGGAACTGCACTTCGTGAATTTCAGGCAGAGTGAAGGGGCGGGGCTTATATTCCCGCTCTTTCCACCCATGCTGTGGCGCAGCTCAATTTTTGTAATGGCGGCCCGGCAGTTTACAAACAGTTAATGAAGTTCAGTTCATGGCACACAGTACCCGGTTTTACCGAGCACGGGATCCTGTTCGTGACGCCAAGATTGAGGCGGTCGACAGGGTATGGGATACTCGGGTACCGGGGCTGAAGGCAGTTCTGATGGGGGATCACGGCTGATCGATCCCTGGTCCCGTGCCCTGGACCCTCAATGGTGGGGAACAGTGGGGGTATGGGACTATTTACAGTTGAACGTGTCGCCACCTATGGTACCTGGTAACGGTTTACCAGTGCTGCAGCCGGCCGCTGAGGTGATGGTGGGTGCAGCAGAGTGTGGAACAGCTCCCCACAGGTGGAGCTTTACCTCAGGGCAGCAGGGATGTATGAGGGGAGTAGTACTAGTTGAGTCTTTGCTGACACAATGGTGAATTGTGGCGGTTAAACAGGCACACAGACACACAGGGATTGTTGTTTCGGTACCTTTTACTGATGACAGGGTAACAGGTACAGTCCAGAGTAGTAACAAGGTCCCCGGTGCAATTTGGGACTTCCACCTTAGAAAGTTATGAGGCCTCCTTTGTGTCTGTACTCCGCAGTATGGGATGAGTCCTGCCTGAGCCTGAACCCACCACTTCTTCTTCTCTGATCTTATTCCTAAGCTGACAATGAGGTTTTTCTGCGAGGTCCCTGTTTCTCTTGTGGCCCCTGGTCCTATGCTTGGTCAGTTTAGTGTCTTTTGCCTTATTTCCTCAGGGCTGAACTCCTCCTGAGTACGCTGGGCTTTCGCTGTAGCTCTGCAGGCTGGCAGCGTCGGACTCCAGTGTCCGTGTGCACTAAAGGGCTATATAAACGATTCCCTTTCTCAGTTCCCTATCTCTTCCACTTGCCTCCAGCCCCTTCCCTGGGGTGTGCACAGCAGTCAGTCGTCCCTGGTCCTGGGCCTGAATCTCTCCCTCAGCGACCACCAGCTCTGTCTCCTCTCTCTTCCTTCTCCTCACAGGAACTGCACTCAACTAACTCCCAGGACTAACTTACTCCTCCCCTCAGCCTGAGTGTTCTTAAAGGGGAACTGACTTAATGCAGCCAGTAGAGTTCCCCCTTCAGGTCTGGGGTGGAAGGTGGTGTGTGCTGAGCTAACCAAGGTGTTAGTCCTTCCTTGCACCGGTGGAACCTGTGGCAATCCCCCGCAGGGGTGCCACAGTGACGTCACAACTTTAATCCCCAAAACCTTAACCCTCAAACTTTTATTGACACTGCCAGGGTCACGGAGTCAGGTCTCGACCCCCATGACTCCACAAAAGTACTGTAGCCCAGTGCCGAGTATCTTGGGGGGGGGGTCAATTAGCACTGTATGGAAGTGTAGCGCCCTGCTCACGCAGGTACCCACAGACTTCCCTACAACACAGTTGGGTTTCCACAGCAGGTATCTACTACATGCAACACCTTCCACCCCAACACAGTAGGGGGAGCTCTACTCACTGACTTTAGGTGAGGCCCCCTATAAATACTGCTGCTGGGGGTGAAGTTAGTTAGAGTGTGCAGACACTAGGAGAGCTGCGAAAACATCCTGGTGATCGGTGCCGCGGTTAGGCCGAACCAGTGACCCGGAGTGGACCTTCTGCCATCCAGCAAGCCTAGGAGTGGGGACAGAAGGCAAGGAGCAGAGCCATGGGAGTGAGGAACTAATGGAAGTTCACCCAGAGACGTACCGGACTTCGGGGATCCGCACCTGTAGGATTACTTCAAGACTATAGAAAACCCCGTCACACCGTGAAGACTTCTGTCACCCGGTCCCCCTGCGTACCCAAAGAGAGGGATCCAGACACCATAGTAGTGATGATCAGAGAGGGTAACCCGTGGACCGCGCAGGAGAAGAGAGGACCCGAGAGGGGAGGAGGCCAGTCTGGCTGCATGCAGACAGGGGCTTCAGGAACAGTAGAGAGACTGAGGAGGCCTTATACCCACTTGCTGTGGAAGCTCACTGTGCACCTGGTCATCCGACAGTGCCCTGGAAGTCTTTACCTGCTCATACCACTAGTAAATGGTAAAAGAGGCGTCTACAGGGTGTGTGCATCATTCCTCTCCGCTCCCGGTGCCCCTTATAGACTGCTCCACCACTCCCTATCCCTACCTGAAGTTCCACTCCAAGCTGCCCCTTTACACTACGCTGCCTCGGAGGCCCAGCTCCACCTGTAGGGAGCTTTGCCATCTCAGCCGCATTACTATTGGACCTCTGGAGGACTGTGGCGGCGCTGATGACCCATCACCAGGTACTACAGGTGGTGTCACATGACAAACTATAATCCCCTGTACATACACCCCTTTTTGAAGTGTCACCCAGGCCACGGGCTCAGGCGCTGCCACCTGTGACATCGCCCATGAGAACAACCACCAAGCCTGATACCTGAGTACCCCAGGGCCTGGGGCTCGACAGAAGCTCAGTGGTTAGCACTGTACGATGGCTCAGTGGTTAGCACTGTATGGTGGCTCAGTGGTTAGCACTGTAGGGTGGCTCAGTGGTTAGCACTGTATGGTGGCTCAGTGTTAGCACTTTTACCTTGCAGCGCTAGGTTCTTGGGTTCAAATCCCACCAAGGACAACATCTGTAAGGAGTTTGTATGTTCTCCCCGTGTTTGTGTGTGTTTCCTCTTGGTACTTCGATTTCCTCCTACACTCCAAAGACATAGTGATACTGATTGTGAGCCCCAGTGGAGTCAGTGCTGCCAACAGTGGCATAAATACTACAGGTGCAGGGGTTGCAACCTGGGCCCTGGAGCCTAGGGGGCCCCAAAAGTCCCTTTTCCCTATAGAAAAAGACTAATGCTATTAAAGATTTGCAATAATTGGGGGTCCCATTGAAGCTTTTGCATAGGAGCCCATGAGGTTAAAGTTACACCACCAGCTGCAAATATATATAAATAGGTATGGAATTAATAGTGCTATATAAATACATAAATATTATTACCGTATATACTCGTGTATAAGCCGACTTTTTCAGCCCAAAAATTGGGCTGAAAAGTCCCCCTTCGGCTTATACACGAGTCATATACTGTGTGGTGTGGTGGGGGCAGTGTCCGGGCACAGGAGGAGGTGGGGGGAGGCTGCAGAATGAGCGGCACGTCACGTGGTGCCGCTCATTAATTATGCATGGGGAGCAGCGCATAGTACATTGCTGCTCCCCTGCACAATATAGCCTCCCCCGCTGCCTCCCCGCCCCATGTATACAGAGGCCCCCCCAGCAGGGGTAATCTCACCCCCTCGGTCTGCAGGCACCCGGGTCCCTCCAGCTGCTCCGTCTGCGTGCGCGGCTTCTAATACCGGCGTCTTTCCCGCACTTCCTGTTTAATGCGATCATGTGACCGCGGTCACATGATCGCATTAAACAGGAAGAGCGGGGAGGACGCCGGTATTAGAAGCCGCGCACGCAGACGGAGCAGCTGGAGGGACCCGGGTGCCTGCAGACCGAGGGGGTGAGATTACCCCTGCTGGGGCTGTATTACCCCTGTGGGGGGCCTGAATTACCCCTGTGGGGGCCTGAATTACCCCTGCTGGGGCTGTATTACCCCTGTGGGGGGGCCTGAATTACCCCTGTGGGGGGCCTGAATTACCCCTGCTGGGGCTGTATTACCCCTGTGGGGGGCCTGAATTACCCCTGCTGGGGCTGTATTAACCCTGTGGGGGGGCCTGAATTACCCCTGCTGGGGCTGTATTAACCCTGTGGGGGAGCCTGAATTACCCCTGCTGGGGCTGTATTACCCCTGTGGGGGCCTGAATTACCCCTGCTGGGGCTGTATTACCCCTGTGGGGGGCCTGAATTACCCCTGTGGGGGGCCTGAATTACCCCTGCTGGGGCTGTATTAACCCTGTGGGGGGGCCTGAATTACCCCTGCTGGGGCTGTATTAACCCTGTGGGGGAGCCTGAATTACCCCTGCTGGGGCTGTATTACCCCTGTGGGGGGCCTGAATTACCCCTGCTGGGGCTGTATTACCCCTGTGGGGGGCCTGAATTACCCCTGTGGGGGGCCTGAATTACCCCTGCTGGGGCTGTATTACCCCTGTGGGGGGGCCTGAATTACCCCTGTGGGGGGCCTGAATTACCCCTGCTGGGGCTGTATTACCCCTGTGGGGGGCCTGAATTACCCCTGCTGGGGCTGTATTAACCCTGTGGGGGGGCCTGAATTACCCCTGCTGGGGCTGTATTAACCCTGTGGGGGAGCCTCAATTACCCCTGCTGGGGCTGTATTACCCCTGTGGGGGGCCTGAATTACCCCTGCTGGGGCTGTATTACCCCTGTGGGGGGCCTGAATTACCCCTGCTGGGGCTGTATTAACCCTGTGGGGGGGCCTGAATTACCCCTGCTGGGGCTGTATTAACCCTGTGGGGGAGCCTGAATTACCCCTGCTGGGGCTGTATTACCCCTGTGGGGGCCTGAATTACCCCTGCTGGGGCTGTATTAACCCTGTGGGTGGGCCTGAATTACCCCTGCTGGGGCTGTATTAACCCTGTGGGGGAGCCTGAATTACCCCTGCTGGGGCTGTATTACCCCTGTGGGGGGCCTGAATTACCCCTGCTGGGGCTGTATTAACCCTGTGGGTGGGCCTGAATTACCCCTGCTGGGGATGTATTAACCCTGTGGGGGAGCCTGAATTACCCCTGCTGGGGCTGTATTAACCCTGTGGGGGGGCCTGTATTACCCCTGCTTGGGGCCTGTATTACCCCTGCTGGGGCTGTATTAACCCTGTGGGGGGGCCTGCATTACCCCTGCGGGGGGGCCTGCATTACCCCTGCGGGGGGGCCTGCATTACCCCTACAGGTGGGCCTGTATTACCCCTGCGGGTGGGCCTGTATTACCCCTGCGGGGGGGCCTGTATTACCCCTGCGGGGGGGCCTGTATTACCCCTGCGGGGGGCCTGTATTACCCATGCTTGGGGGCCTGTATTACCCCTGCTTGGGGGCCTGTATTACCCCTGCTGGCGGCAACTGTATACTAGTTATGGCTGCTATATACAGGGATGGTGGGCTACATACCAGTGATAGGGGGCTTTATAACAGGACGGTGGTCTGCTGCATTGGTAGTTTACTGTTTCTATTTAAAATAAAAGTTCAACATTTTATTCGTATCTATTTTCATTTTTAAAATTTTTCAGTACCGGTAGCTGCTGCATTGTCCACCCTAGGCTTATACGCGAGTCAATAGGTTTTCCCTGTTTTTGGGGGCAAAAGTAGGGGGGTCGGCTTATACACGGGTCGGCTTATACACGAGTATATACGGTATGTGATTTTATTAACATTTTGTCAAAGTGAAGTATCAAACACAAAGCAGTTTTATCTTAAAAAATATATAACATACCAAAAACAGACATACGGTAATCAATAGGGTCAAAATCACAATAAACACACTGATAAAAAATACTAAAAATGCAAATCACAATTGTAAAAAATACTAAAAATGCAGAAACACCCCAAATCCTGATCTTTAGAACAAGGCTGCAAAGGGAACGGGCATTTTCTTTTCTGAACGATATTCTGAGTCTATAACTTTGGTTCTTGGAGGATTTCGACTTTCCAAGAAAACATAATTTTCAGGAAATGTGAGCAGCATCGAGACCGGAGAGAAATTGGCTCCTCCGAGGCTTTTCCAATTGACACATTGTCTCCCAAAGCCAGATAAAGCCCTATAAGCGGCTCATGTGACACATAACGGAACATTATTACTTTTTTTTTGCACATTCTAATTTATTTTGTTTTCGGTTTATGTGTTAAGGAAATGTTCTAGCAGATAATAGGATTGTTCATCTAACGAGGACTCGCCACCGCGCTCATTACAAATAAATGACTCCATGGCCGCGGCCGTGCGGCTCAGACGCCCGTGTACACAGTTTAGTGGATTAGTTGCATTATTTAATAGTATTATAATGCAATAAATGTTGGGTAAATAATCTTTGTAAAATAACATCTAGAACCTAGAAATGCTTTCTATAACAATAAATGCTAAATAATACACTTCATTAATGTGTCATGAAAGGGAAATCAGGTTTCATTGGACTAGACTAATAGAAGATTCATTTAAAATGATAATAATAATCTTTATTTATATAGTGCTTTACAATTCACAGGTTCATATACAGCCATATGTAACAATTATAAAAAAAATACAATAATTAAAGCAAAAAATAAATTGATAATATGATAGTATAATATGATAACATACATAATGGATTAGCTAGTCTTAAGTAGAAATAGTATTTGTAGTTTTTTAAGGTGAATTTGTCAAGTAAAATAAATGCTATTAACCTGCAAATGTACAGGAGCATCTCAATGAATATCATCAAAAAGGTAATTTATTTCATTAATTCAATACATAAAGTGAAACACATATATTATAGAGTCATTACAAACTGAGGGATCTACTTCATGTGTTTATTTATGTTAATGTTGATGATTATGACTTACAGCCAATGAAAACCCAAAGGTCATTATCTCAGAAAATTAAAGGGTAGAGAGCTCCACTCCGACTCAGACACCAGCAAGGGGGAGGTGGGGTACTGGTATGGGCTGGTATCATCAAAGATGAACATGTGGGACCTTTTCTGGTTGAGGATGGAGTGAAGCTCAACTCCCGGACCTACTGCCAGTGTCTGGAAGACAACTTCTTCAAGCAGTGGTACAAGAAGAAGTCGGTATCGTTCAAGAAATACATGATTTTCATGCAGGACAATGCTCCATCACATGCATCCAACTACTCCACAGCGTGGCTGGCCTGTAAAGGTCTAAAAGAAGAAAAAATAATGACATGGCCCCCTTGTTCACCTGATCTGAACCCCATAGAGAACCTGTGGTCCCTCCTTAAGTGTGATCTACAGGGAGGGAAAACAGTACACCTCTGGGAACAGTGTCTGGGAGGCTGTGGTGGCTGCTGCACGCAATGTTGATTGTAAACAGATCAAGCAACTGACAGAATCTATGGATGGAGGCTGTTGAGTGTCATCATAAAGAAAGGAGGCTATATTGGTCACTAATTTTTTTTGTGTTGTGTTTTTGCATGTCAGAAACGTTTATTTCTAAATTTTGTGCAGTTATATTGGTTTACCTGGTGAAAATAAACAAGTGAGATGGGAATATATTTGGTTTTTATTAAGTTGCCTAATAATTCTGCACAGTAATAGTTACCTGCACACACAGATATCCTCCTAAGATAGCCAAATCTAAAAAAAAACACTCCAACTTCCAAAAATATTAAGCTTTGATATTGGAGTCTTTTGGGTTGATTGAGAACATAGTTGTTGATCAATAATAAAAATAATCCTCTAAAATACAACTTGCCTAATAATTCTGCACACAGTGTATATGCAATCTTATGGTTCCATATAACAAAAATGTTAAAAGCTTTATAATGTTAACATTGTATAGCTCTCTTACGGGTCAGTTTAGACATATCTATAGGTTGGCACTTGACTATTTTTTCCCTCGTACTGATATTTTTATGTTTCTAATTGCTGCATTTTTTATATCCACTGGATTTTGGTTGGCAAGTTGAACATTAGCAGTAATAACCTTAGATAATAGTTATAAGCAAATACATTTGCAGGACTCTGGTCAAGTGGTTAGGTCAATCTACGATAGCGGCTAGATGGAAGCTCTGGAAACCAACTCCTTCCTGTTGGGTTCCCCGGCGCCTCTTTTGCTTAGCTAGCCAGGAGCAATGTTGTGTGTATTAGCCCGCAAAGTTGACACTGAGTCAGCTAATAAAGCAACTGCAAATACCAGGAGGTCAGAGATGTTCACAAGGCCCCCATCTAGTGGGAATTGAATAATGAACTGGGCGCCGGACTAAAATCCAGTGAATCGAGTCATAAATTTCTAAGATCAGCACTGTTAATATTTTTGCACCTTTTATGCAATCATTAGAGATGAGCATTCATTAATACAGTCATTAACGCATGGCAGAAGGATCGGAGCCCTGCCTCTTACCTGTTGGCATCACCTGCTCCTCTTTAGATTAGCCAGTCTCGTGTGACGTCATAAGTATGGTAGAAAGTGGTATGGTGGACACTCAACGGTGAGAGTTCATTCTCAGTGGTAGAGTAGATCTGACTTAGCATTAAATACCATGGCACAGACACGTTTCAGTCCTAAGACTTTTGATCATGTTTTACAACAATATACATACTTATAGATGAATAAAAAGATGAATTCATCATGTAAATAAAGCGAAAATAATATTGTACTACTTAACAGAATTAATGGAAAAATGGGCATAGAATGAGAAACACCGAAGAATAGTAGCTACATAATTGTTAAATATGTAAATGTACAAACACTTTTCCAACATGACAATGATCCAAAACACACACGTGTTGCATTTCTGGAGAAGAACAGGCGTGATTCAATGGCCGAGAGTCTCCTTGTCTGAACCCAACTGAACACCTATGGGGAATTCTGAAGAGACAAGTTGTCATCACTCTCCTTCCAGAATTCAGGTTTAATCAGAGGTGTTTCTTCAAGAATGGAAAAAAATACATGTTGCAAAGTGTCGCCAACTTGTTTATTCCATGTCTAGAAGTCTTGGTGCTGTCCTTAAACTTCATAGAAGTCATACAAATACTAAATATAGTAGTTTTTATATGGGGTGTACTCATTTTTTGCATAAACTAACTTAAGTAAATACAGCAACAGATGAGAAAAGACGGCACTCACCGGATGAAGGCAAATCAGCGTGTCCTTTATTGTGGAACATGCACGAATGCAGGGAGGGTGCCAAGGGTGTCACCCTTGGCACCCCCTCCCTGCATTACTGCCATGTTCCCACAATAAAGGACACCGCTGATTTGCCTTCATCCCGGTGAGTGCTGTCTTTTCTCATCTGTTGCTGTATTTATATGGACTTTTCCTATTGACTGGCACCCCGGTGACTGTGCCTCCTGCCCACTGGCAACTATACCCTGTGGATTGGCGGGGTGGTGCCCTTGTGCTTTCTACTAACTTAAGTAACACTGAAGATTTCGTAATGTAACTCAGTTTCATCAAAATTTGGTAAATAGTTATTGTGTTCTGTGAGACATGATTAAAATCTTACTCTTCAAAAGAGGTGTACTCATTTATGCAGAGCACTATATACATAAACATATATACATACAGTGCCTTGAAAAATTATTCATACCCATTAACTTTTCCACATTTTTTTCATGTTATACCCTGTGGGGGTTCAAGGTCTTTGGTAGCCACTAAGGTCCACACAGGTACGAGTGTCTGTGTCAAATAGGCTAAAGTTTATTTTCTTGCATATTCTTTCAACATAACATAACCAGCTTTTCTTAAACCAAAATACAAAACAAATACAGTCCTTTCTCAGGGTAGGCACAATAAAGTAGCATGATCTCTCCTACAGAGCAGTGCAGGCTGTCATTTGGATGGAGTGAACAGGTTCCCCAAGATGGCTCACTTCATCCCGATGATTGGTCTTCCTTTTGCACCCAAGTTGGTGGAGCATTTCATTCCGATGTCTGGTCTTCCTTCTGCGCCCAGGTTGTTGGAGCATTTCGTCCCGATGTCTGGTCTTCCTTCTGCGCCCAGGTTGGCGAAGCATTTCATCCCGATGTCTGGTCTTCCTTCTGCACCCAGGTTGGCGGAGCATTTCATCCCGATGATTGGTCTTATGATTGGTCTTCTTTCTGCGCCCAGGTTGGCGGAGCATTTCCTCCCGATGTCTGGTCTTCCTTCTGCGCCCAGGTTGGTGAAGCATTTCATCCCGATGTCTGGTCTTCCTTCTGCACCCAGGTTGGCAGAGCATTTCATCCCGATGATTGGACTTCTTTCTGCACCCAGGTTGGCGAAGCATTTCATTCGATGATTGGTCTTCTTTCTGCCCCAGGTTGGCGAGCATTTCATCCAATGTTGGTCTTCTTCTGCCCCAGGTTGGCGGAGCATTTCATCCCAATGTCTGGTCTTTCTTCTGCCCCAGGTTGGCGGAGCATTTCATCCCGATGTCTGGTCCTCCTTCTGCGTCCAGGTTGGTGGAGTATTTCATCCCGATGTCTGGTCTTCCTTCTGCCCCAGGTTGGTGAAGCATTTCATCCCGATGTCTGGTCTTCCTTCTGCACCCATGTTGGCGGAGCATTTCATCCGATGATTGGACTTCTTTCTGCACCCAGGTTGGCGGAGCATTTCATCCTGATGCCTGGTCTTCCTTCTGCGCCAGGTTGCGGAGCACTTAGTAACATAGTAACATAGTAACATGTTTTAAGGTTGAAGGAAGACTTTAAGTCCATCTAGCTCAACCCATAGCTAACATTTGATCCAGAGGAAGGCAAAAAAACATGTGGCAAACTAAGCTCCACATTGGGGAAAAAATTCCTTCCTGACTCCAGATATGGCAATCAGACTAGTTCCCTGGATCAATGCCCTATCAAGGATCTAGTATGTATAACTGGTAATATTATAGTTTTCAAGAAAGGCATCCAGGCCCTTCTTAAATGTTAGTAGTGAGTCACTCATTACAACATCATGTGGCAGAGAGTTCCATAGTCTCACTGCTCTTACAGTAAAGAATCCGCGTCTGTGATTATGATTAAACCTTCTTTCCTCCAGACGTAGAGGATGCCTCCTTGTCCCAGTCTCAGGCCTAAGAGTAAAGAGATCATTAGAAAGGTCTCTGTACTGTTCCCTCATATATTTATACATTATTATAAGATCACCCCTAAGCCTTCGTTTTTCCAAGCTAAATAACCCCAAGTTTAATAACCTGTCTTGGTATTGTAGACCCCTTAGTCCTCTAATGACTTTTGTCGCTCTTCTCTGGCCCCGCTCTAGTTCAGCTATGTCTTTCTTATACACCGGAGACCAGAATTGTACACTTGTACACAGTATTCTAAGTGTGGTCGCACTAGTGACTTGTATAGAGGTAAAATTATGTTCTCCTCATGAGCATCTATGCCTCTTTTAATGCATCCCATTATTTTATTTGCCTTTGCAGCAGCTGCCTGACACTGGCCACTAAATGTGAGTTTGTCATCTACCCATACACCCAGGTCTTTTTCAGTGACAGTTTTGCCAGTGTTTTACAATTAAGCACATAATTATACCTTTTGTTTCCTCTGCCCAAGTGCATGACTTTACATTTATCCCCATTAAAGCGCATTTGCCATTTAGCAGCCCAAGCTTCTAGTTTACATAAATCCTCCTGTAATATAAAATTGTCCTCCTCTGTACTGATTACCCTGCAGAGTTTAGTGTCATCTGCAAATATTGAGATTCTACTGTGCATGCCCCCTACAAGGTCATTAATAAATATATTAAATAAAAAGCGGGCCCAACACTGACCCCTGTGGTACCCCACTTTTAACTGTGACCCATTCTGAGTGTGTTCCATTAATAACCACCCTTTGTTTCCTATCACTAAGCCAGTTCTTAACCCACTTACACATATTTTCCCCTATCCCCATTGCCCTCATTTTATGTATCAACCTTTTGTGTGGCACCGTATCAAAAGCTTTTGAAAAGTCCATATACACCACATCCACTGCATTTCCTTGGTCCAGTCCAGAACTTACTTCTTCATAGAAGCTTATTAGATTAGTTTGACAGGAACGGTCCCTCGTAAAACCATGTTGATAATGGGTCATGAGGTTATTTTTCTTCAGATACTCCAGTATAGCATCTCTTAGAAAACCCTCTAGGATTTTACCCACAGTAGAGGTTAAGCTTACTGGCCTATAATTTCCAAGTTCAGTTTTTGTCCCCTTTTTGAATATTGGCACCACATTTGCTATACGCCAGTCCTGTGGTACAGACCCTGTTATTATGGAATCTTTAAATATTAAAAATAATGGTCTATCTATGACAGTACTTAATTCCTGCAGCACTCTGGGGTGTATCCCATCCGGGCCCGGGGTTTGTCAATTTTAGTGATTTTTAGACGATGCCATACTTCCTCTTGGGTTAAGCAGGTGACATTTAATTGAGAATTTTTGTTATCACTGATCATATTGTGTGTCATGGGATTTTCTTGTGTAAATACTGTTGAAAAAAAGTCATTTAGCATATTGGCTTTTTCCTCATCCTCATCCACCATTTCACCCAGACTATTTTTAAAGGGGCCAACACCATCATTTTTTAGTTTCTTCAATTAAAACCCATCTTCCGCCTGCACAGACAACAGCTTCATATTGTGTCTGATAGAGGTGTCCAGTTCACGCCCAAATTCTGGAGGGCCACCTGTAAGTTGCTGGATGGCCCTTTGGACTTCTCTTTGGCCTATCATCGGCAGTCCAATGACCAAGTGGAGAGGGAAGAGGGTCAATCTGATCTTGACAAACTACCTGCAGTACTTGGGCAACCACAGCGATTGGGTCACGATGCTGCCCTGACCAGAATTCATCTATAATAATCACGTAAGTTAGACCTCTGCTAAATACAAAACAGATGAAGAAATGCTATAGAAATTCTGCAACATCAAAAACTCACCTCATTGTGGGAATGTAGCCTTACATATACTAGAGTGATTACATGTATTTCATTATAAACTAGCAAAAGTCTTACTCTCCCTGTAAAGAAGAGCAGAATGTCCTATTAGAATTCATGCACTGTAGTACTTGATTGGAAACTTCTCTAAGAATACCTAAAGGAAATGTTTTTTAATCTTCTTTTATTGTTTAGAAAGAGTTAGGGAAGTAAGGGCTCTTCGGAGTGCACTAATCTCCCTCCCTAAATATTCATCGCTACTTGTTTGTTTTCCAACATTGAGAAATGGGTTTAATTATCTTGAATTAAATTATTTGACATTATTTTACAGCAGAGACAACAGTGAAACTTCACGTAATTGTTTTTCTTCTCCATTGGGGTTATGTTTATTTATGTTTCTTCACTTGTTTTACAGACATAATTATCACTTTGTATCCACATGGAGATCAATAGATGTTTCTGAGGGTAAATGGTGTAGGAGATCATTATATATTCATTGTATAGTGATTTCTTTTGTCTCAGTGTACAGAGGACACTTTATGTTTAGTCACCATATTATGGTGGTGCAGACCCTCAAGGATGATGGAATCATAACTGAGCACATAGGGAAGTCTATGCGGCTCTGCTGTATCTCCACAGGTCTTGGATTTCATATGGAGACATTTATAGATGGTTTGTTTGTTTCCCAGACTCTAGGAGCCAATATCTCTATAATGTAGTGCCATACAAAGCTACCATTCAAGCACAAAATATAGTGTTTCTGTCTGAAAATTTCCAGCCATAATTAAAAAGATATGGTCATCTTTTTCCAAAAACATGACGAAGAATAAGCAAAAGCAGGGGCGTAACTAAGTGATGAATATAACACAAGTAGGTGGTGAATATAACACAAAGGCCGACCACTCGGGTCACTCATGATGAAATCGTTAATGAAAACGGGAAATATAGACCAATATAATGCATTAAAGATAGAAGGAATGACGCCTGCACTTATTGGATGTATTTATTCATGCACCTTATTTCATCAAGATTCAGCGAGCAAGTAGGAGGATACAGGTTCAGATGGGACTACAGCCGTTTCGCACACAGTGTGCTTCGACGGGTCCACTCCTGTGTGCGAAACGGCCGAAGTCCCATCTGTAACCTGTATCCTCCTACTTGCTCACCTAAAGTGCTTGATGAAATAAAGTGCATGAAGAAATACCTCCAGTGAGTGCAGCGTCATTCCTTCTATCTTTAATGTAACTACAATAGGTGCAGGGGTTGCAATCGCACCAAGTCCCTTTGATCTATAGAAAAAGACTAATGCTATTAAAAATTTGCAAATATTGGGGCCCTTTTGGAGCTTTTAGTATAGGGGCCCATGAGCTTCAAGTTACACCACTGAGCAAAGCTTTCTTTATCACAGCATCACAAACAAATATAAGTGATAGTCAAAGGGTATGGCACTCAAACAACGTTATAGATACCAAAAAGGGGAAGAAACAGGGGAGCCTAGCTGAACAATTTCGGCAGACCTGTTTCTACAAGTGAGGATCATCGCACAGGACAGCCCAAGTCAAGTAATCATTTCACAGAAGAACACAAACATAACTTATGCCATATCAAAACATTATTTATTAGACAGAGTAAAGGCAACAGGTACTGATTTGAATAAATAAAATCAAGGTTGCTGAAGAGAGATAAGGACACACATACTACATACAAAGGTGCTGAGCGAGTGCTATCTAGTATATCATAGGTATGTTAGAGTAACTATAAGGTTTAAATTCCTATATATTGATGGAGTCAAATAGTGTCTTCAAAGACTGTGAGGTCAGCGAGACTGGGGATAGAGGAGAAAAGAGAAGGCGCAGGATCTAAGTGCAGTGTATTAGTAGCAACAGTTGCTCTTAGGTATTGTGCTCACCTTTTGGTGTCTTGTGCAGTTCACATATAATCCTACAGAGGGATATTTCCTGGATCTCCTGGCCTGCTGCTTGTTCCCAGAGAAGCAAGCCGCCCAAGGAGGCTTGTTATATGTTAAGCCGAAACGCTAATGGATTTTATCTGATGAAGGCTTGTTATATGTTAAGCCGAAACGCGTAATAAAACAAGAAATTATTTTGGAATAATTTGCCATCCCTGTGATGCCTCTGGTAGCCTTCAATTCGAACCAGAAAACATTTTTTTTATCCTATATATTGATGGAAAAATATTGGAATCTGAGAGTCCTTAGTGGTGGAAAGATGGTGAGCATAGCAAACTTTTGGGACACTATGGCCTCTTCGTCAGGCTGATAATGACACAAATTATATATTATTATTATTATTATTATTTATTTATAGAGCATCATTCATTCCATGGTGATGTACATGAGAAAGGGTTACATACAGACAAGTTAAATATACAATGAACAAAGTGACAGACCGATAGAGGGGAGAGAGGACCCTGCCCTTGCAGGCTTACATTCTACAGGGTAATGGGGAGGGAGACAGTACGTTGAGTCTGCTCGGTGGTGCTGGATTGCCAGGTCCGGTGGTGTGGAGCGCAGGTCCAGTGGTGTGAGGCTGGCATTGTGGTCATTGCAGGTTGTAGGCTGTTCTGACGAGATGGGTTTTCAGGTTCTGCTTGAAGGTTGTGAGTATAGAGGACAGTCAGACGTAATGGGGTGCAGAATTCCAGAGGATGGGGGATGCTCGGGCGAAGTCTTGCAGGCGGTTAGATGAAGGAATGTACAAGTGTGGAGGAAAGAAGGAGGTCTTGGAAGGATCAAAGATTACGAGTTGGATGATAGCGGGAGATTAGTTCAGAGATATATGGGGGGGACAGATTGTGGATGGCTTTGTAAGTCAGTGTTCGTAGTTTGAATTGGATTCGCTGGTGAATTGGGAGCCAGTGGAGGGATTTGCAGAGGGGAGAAGTGGAGGAATAGCAAGGAGAGAGGTGGATTAGTCGGGCAGCAGAGTTAAGGACAGATTGAAGTGGTGCAAGAGTGTTAGCAGGGAGGCCACAGAGTAGGAGGTTGCAGTAGTCGAGGCGGGAGATGATGAGGGCATGCATTAGTAGTTTAGCAGATTGGGGGATGAGGAAGGGACGGATTCTGGAAATATTTTTGAGATGGAGGAGGCAGAAGGTGGCAAGGGCTTGGATATGCAGTTTGAAGGATAAGGCAGAGTCAAGTGTTACTCCGAGGCAGGGACTTCAGGTACAGGGCAAAGTGTGATGTCATTTATTGTGATAGATAGGTCTGGTAAGGAAGGTGTGTGAGATGGAGGAAAGATGATGAGTTCGTTTTTGTCTACATTGAGTTTTAGGAAGCGGGAGGAGAAGAAGGAGGGATATGGCTGATAGATACTCTGGGATTCTGGGCAGCAGAAAGGTGATGTCTGAGCCAGAGTGGTAGATCTGAGTGTTATCAGCGTAAAGGTGGTACTGGAAAGCCATGGGACTTTATGAGTTGTCCCAGACAAGAGTAAAGATTGAAAAAAGGAAGGGCCCAAGGACAGACATTTGAGGGACCCCAACAGAGAGGGGACGGGGCGAGGAGGTCGTGTGGGAGTGGGAGACACTAAATGTGCGGTTGGAAAGGTAGGAGGTGATCCAGGAGAGGGCAAGGTCAGTAATACCAATGGAAGAGAGGATCTGTAATAAGAGGCAGTGGTCGACTGTGTCGAATGCAGAGGACAGGTCTAAAAGGAGGAGGACGGAGAACTGTGTGTTAGCTTTGGCCGTAAGTCGTTAGTAATTTTGGTCAGGGCAGTTTCAGTGGAGTGGTGAGGGCGGAAGCCAGATTGAAGGTCGTCAAAGAGAGAGTTGGATGAGAGGTGGATGAGAGTACAGCGTGGACATGCTTTTTGAGAAGTTTGGAAGTGAACGGGAGCAGAGATATGGGCCGGTAGCTGGATGTGGAAGTGGGGTCAAGGGATGGCTTCTTTAAGATAGGTGTAATTGTTGCATGTTTGAAAGCAGAAGGAAAGGTACCAGAAGTTAGTGATAGGTTGAAGAGGTGGGTTAGGACTGGGATAAGTTTTTTGATGAAGTTGGGGAGGAGGTGGGATGGGATAGGGTCCAGTGCACAAGTGGTGAGGTGCGATCTGGAGAGGAGGCGTGCAAGTTCTCCTTCAGTGATGAATGGGAGGTGGGTAAGTGGAGGAGAGGATTGATCCAGTACACATGGGAGTTGCGGTGGTTGGGTAGCAAAGACTTGTCTGATCTGGTCGATATTGTTGGTGAAGTATGTTGCAAAGTCTTTTGCAGACATACGAGAAGTAGGAGGGGGCAGTGGGGGGTGGAGGAGGGAGTTAAATGTGTTGAATAACTGCCTGGGGTTGTGGGACAAAGAGGATATGAGGGTGATGAAGTAATTATGTTTAGTGGTGGTGAGTGCTGACTTGAATTTGAGAAGTGCTTGTTTTAATGCTGTGTAGTCTTCTTGTGAGTGTGTTTTCTTACAGCGCCGCCCTCTGCAACCCTAGCCGCACCCCGCAGATATTTAGTGGTATCTGTGTGCCAGGGTTGTCTGTTCATTCGTTCTGCCATGAATGAGAGGGGCAACTGCATCAATAGCTGATGTGAGTGTAGAGTTGTAGAACGCTGTGGCATTATCTGTGTCATAGGGTGAGGATATGGATGATAGCAGTAAAATGGTGTTGGAGAGTGTGTGAATGTCAAGATATGTGAAGTTTCTGCGAGGGTGTACGAGTTGGGGGACATGGGTGGTACATGAGGAGGACAAGGATGAGAAGGAAAGTAGATGGTGGTCAGAGAGGAGGAGAGGGGAGGTTGTGGGTTTAGTTAGGGAGCACAGGTGGGTAAAGATGAGGTTTAGTCTATGTCCGTCTGTGTGGGTGGCTGTGGAGGACCATTGAGAGAGGCCAAAGTATGAGGCAAGTGACAGGAGTTTGGAGGCTGTTGTCCGGTGGGTGTCAATTGGGATGTTGAAGTCGCCCATTATGATGGTGGGAATGTCAGCAGATAGAAAGTATAGGAGCCAAATGGAGAATTGGTCAAAGAAGGTAGTGGTCGAACCTGGTGGTCGATAAATGACGGCCACTTGTAGATTGGAAGAAGAGTAGATACGGACAGAGTGTGCTTCAAAAGAGAGTATAAGGGAGGGGTGAGGAGGAATTGGGTTGAAGATGCAGTTGTTAGAGAGTAGAAGACCCACTCCTCTGCCGTGTTTGTTGCCAGTGCGAGGTGTGTGCAGGGCTGCACCGTCCATTGGACAGTGTGAGCCCTGTCATTCAGGCGGCAAGAGGCAGGGGGAGCGGCAGTGCAGAAGGGGACGGCGCCTCATGCACACAGCCTCCCCCTGTCATGGCGCCGGCCGCTCACCCCGCTCACCGCAGGTAATGTAGAAGGGGCGGCAGCGCTGGGCTCCACCAGCACCCCCCACCCCCGGTAATCACTGTCGCGGCTCAGGCGGCAGTGGGGCTTGGTGCACCCCTGGGTGTGTGGTAGAAGTGAAGTCCACCGTAACACAGCGCAGCAGGGGAGGCTGTGTCGGAGGGTGTCAGCCATGTTTCTGTGAGGCCCAGGAGGGAGAGTCTGCGGAGGTAAAGAGGTCATGAATGTAGTGGAATTTATTACAAATGGAGTGGGCATTCCAGAGCTCTCCAAAGAAAGGAGGCGGTGGAGAGGGGGTCAGGGGAATGGGTTTTATATTTAGGAGATTGAGGCTGTTTCCTGCAGGTGTGGGGTGATAGTATTCTGAAGACACATACATAAGCAGGGTAGGATAATGCAGTAAATAGATGACGTAAAGCAGAGTCAGGCTAGGGAGGGGGAGATCAGCTGGGATAGTAAAGTCAAAATTTTAAGATAAGAGGAACAGATTGTATTATTGTTCTATGATTAGTGGCCTGTGGAGACCTGAAGATTCCTCAGTGAGTTGTAGAAAGCTATACATCGAAGCGAGACAGTTCACATAAGAACTGTCAAAAGTTCATTGTCCAGACTTGAGTCTGTTGGAGATGTGATATCCCCAAATGTCCCTTCATTTTATTAAAAAAAAACAAAAAAAAAAAACGCATGAATCTGTGATGTCCCCAAATGCCCATTCATTTTATATTAAAATGCATGAATCCATGTGAGACATTCAATCCTCTTTTGAATGTTTCAAAGGTCGTTATCAATTTGTATTCCCAAATTCTTCTCTCTCTCTGAGATTTGGAGTTACTTTTTAAAGTGAGCAGCCTCTGTGGTCAGGGCTGGAAAAATGCTTGATATAGGTAGGTCCATACGCTTTTCTTTTATTGAGTAGTGATGAGAATTCATATGTATTGATGGGTGGGCAATTGGAAGCTGTAGATTAAGCCCAGAATGGTTGTAAATTACTTATAATGCACAGAACATCGGTGTATAAAGAACTAAAACACTGAGTGGGTAATAGAAAGCACTTACAAAATGCTGCAATACTGCAGTGTGCACACCACCCCAACGCACGTTTCAATATTTCTTCCTCAGGAGGCATGGGTTGGGGGAGGGAAGGACTGCATTATATACACACTGAGGACCAATGAGTGCATAGATACAGGGGGTATGTACGGTCATGTGACTTTGTATAATGAAAGCGATTATTGGAAAGGTATATTTAATCCTTCACCTGTATCTGCATTATCTCCCTTAGCCTATGTGCATGATGTGTAGCAGCGTCCCATTGTTCTTCAGCCAACGGCAGCATGCAGCGTGCGTTTCAGCTGTTCATCGACAGGACTTCCTATGTTATGGGCTCTGTCTCCTATGAATGCTCCGTATCAAGGCAACATCTCTAAAACTACCTACCTTTTCAATGAGCACTTTCATTATATAAACCTGACGCTTGTTAGGTTGGTTGCATGACCGTACAACCCCCTGTGTCTATACATTCATTGGTCCCCAGTGCGCATATAATGCTGTCCTCTCCTGCCAAACACACGCCTCATGACGAACAAAAATTTAAATGTGCGTTGGGGCAGCAAGGACATTGCAGCATTTTGTGAGTAAGTGCTTTCTATTGCTCACTTTGTATTTTAGTTCTTTATACAATGATGTCCTGTGGATCAGGGGCTGACATATTATTGGTGCAACCTGTGTAGCTGCACAGGAGCCCAAGAGGTCAGGAGGCCCATATCTCCAAAACACGTCGGATTGCCAATTTTGATAAGCTCTTGGACATCAGAGGACCATATACTGTCCTTGCACATAGGCCCTTTTCTGTCTGTGTCCGCCAATGCTGTGGATTATGGGTCATTTACAACCTCTCTGAGCTTAATCTATGACTAACAATTACCCACACCATCAATATATAGGAATTTAAACAGTTACTATAATATAACTATTATATACTAGACAGCAGTCTGCTCAGCAGTGGTGCAACTTGGAGCTCATGGGCCACTATGTGAAAGCTCCTACAGGGCCCCCAAGTATTGCACATCTTTAATAGCATTAGTCTTTTTCTATTGGCCAAAGGGACTTTTGGGGCCCCCTAGGCTCCAGGGCCTGGGTGCGATTACAACCACTCCACCTGTTGTAGTTACCCTCTGGTGTTCAGCCCCATTGTATGTATAGTATATGTGTCCTTGCATTTTTTCAGCAACCTTGATTTTACTATAATCAAATCAGCACGTGTTGCCTTATCAATAAGGCATAAATTACCGTTTATGTCCTTTTGTGATATTTAGTCTTGCTGAGTTATATGCCACAAATATAATTTAAATATTAGCATTTAATTGACAAGTCAAGAAACAGCCAAAAAAGTGTTTGTACATTGGACGAAAAGACTTAGAATTTCCCACAATCGCAGATAACAGCAACAATGACATATTTGCTTTGGAGGTAAAAAATGATTAATATAGTGAACATCACTGCCTAATTTAATGTTATTACCGCAAAATATATATTTGCAGTAATTGCAGTGTTTACATATATAATTCCCCTTCAGTACACTTTTACTTACCAATCTATTAAGTTTCTTGTGTCATCCTCCTTGAACTAAAGTGTCTTATAAATTTCTGCTCCTTCTAAACGTAATGATAGGCTGTTTGTTAGCAATGTCCGACTGAGGAGGATCACTTTCAATCATGTACAAATTCTTCTCAATAATAGATTTAAGAATATTACTCATTATATTGAAATCATAATGCAAATCTTTTTGTCTTCTTATTTCAAAATTGCAATGATTTATTGCAATCCTGGTGGTGCGCTCTCTGAAATGTTTTGTTAATAATGCCAAACGGATAACTTCGTTCTTACAGTCCATCATTTAGATCACGTGCCTGTTGTAATAAACTATCATCAATACTACCTGACTATTGATCGCTGGGGTGACCAATCACTGGTACCTCAACAATCCCTAGAACAGTGCTCTGCCCTATCTAAATGGAGATAGCCTTGTTTAGGAGTCTCAACACAGGACTAGCCAGATATCCCTCCAGGGAAGGACCTAGCCATGAGATGGCTCTTTGAGGAGACCACCATATCCACCATATTAAGTGACCCTTTGAGTCAATATCTAGTTCTTTACAAGCTTAAAGATAAGACAAGGGAATACCAAGGCCAGGTATCCATCCACAGACAGCTGTTTCGGGTGTTGCCCCTCATCAGTGTGGAGTAGGATTCTGGCTAGGTAGGAGCAAGGCCTAGTAGACCAACAACACAAAGTATTTACTGATCTCCTAAACGAGGCTCCACAGACTCTATTTGCATATTCAAAATTCCCAGGGGGCAATGCGCCTAGAAATTCACTGTGCTGAGCGCTTTAGCCGGCTGCCCGCAGTGTTTTCTTGGACTGCTCTCCCTGAGATCAGTTAATACTTTGTGTTGTCCATCTAAATGGAGGGGAGGTCGAGCATACACTTTTCTACTCCATGCATTTTCTACGGGACCACAGCAAACAGGCAACAAATCCCATCAAGGCCGTTGAGGGTCCCCAACATTCAATATGTTATCACTTTTCCCACGGATAACAGATAAATTATAACATTGCAAAAACTCCTTAAAGGAGTTATCTGAGATTAAGAAAAAAAATGTGCAGAAGCACTATCAGGTAGGTAGCTGTCACATACATGTCAGTTGTGATCTCCACCATTCACCGCCTACATGAAGTGGTCAGAGATTACTCCTGTCAGCTTCGCTGACATCATGTTGACGGACTGGCAGCTTCTTTAAGGTACTGTCACGCGCGGCAATTTTGCTAGGAATTTCACTGGCAATTTGCTGGTTGCAGTGAAATCATGGACACATTGTTCCATTTGTACACGGCAACAAAATAATGTGTCCATGATTTCACTGCAACCAGTAAATTGCCAGTGAAATTGCAAGCAAAATTGCTGCGTGTGATGGTACCTTTACTCTGATGACATGCGTCCTAACTGACAGAGTGATTAGATAGAGTGGAGACAGCTGTCAATCAGCATGACATTGGCTGCCTCACCCCTTCTACAGAGCAGAGTGGAAAAGAAGCCACCGCTCTTTTTACATGGCCATGCTGTCCCCGGCTGGAGTGGTCTGTGACCGATGTGTGCCAGCGGTGAGCGGTGCCGAGCACAAAGGCAGTTAGGTGGCAACTATCTGTCTGATAGTGCTTGGGCACTTTTGTTTCTTCCTTATATCAAGGATATAGCCTTTACCAAGTGGTGGATCTTACTGTCCAAGGAAATGTGGTGAGCTGCCGACAGAAGGAAGCCCCTCTTTTGTATATACATGAATTTCTTATAACGATAGACTCCTCACACTCTTTTCAACACCTTCTATGTGTTAAACATGGACGGTACTGATGTAACAGAACTGTATAAGTGCCAGATATTGGTTATTCATCCATGAACTGAAGCTGTCACAGTTAATATAAAGATTTAAGCTGCCAGTCATATGCTTGGGTTCCTCACTCATGGAAGCGTCTACAAGTGTATGATTAGTTCTGAAATTGTCACAACCTGGCAAATTTCTGTGTGACGATGTATGCACAATATGTCTGACTTACATGATGTACCATATGTGATCAGCTACATTCTTCTTAACGTATATCTTCCGGCTACCCGTAGCCTATATTTCTAGTACTTTCCGCTCCTGTACCATCCAATAAAGAAAGTCAAATATTTTCTTTTATCTACTTGTAACCTTAAATCATTCTAATAATGCTTTCCCCCACCTTAGCACTAGCAGCTATCAAAGCCGCTAAAGTGGTTTATTGTTGATTTTTAATTATCAATGTACTATAAGTGAGAGGAACAAAATCAAGCAAGCGACTTTTAAAAAATGATGAAGATTAAAGATGCAAAATGTTAAACTCCATCCATAAATTTATGATATTTAAAGATGAAAAAAAAGTAATTTGATTAATTAAACATGAAAGTTTGAAATACGAGTTAAAATGAAAAAGGTGGCAGAAAAGTACACGGTTCTCCACTTTGAACAATTCCTTTCTGTTAGCGACAGAGGGATGATAAGCTGATCACAGGCTCCTGTAAGAAAGCTGGAACTGGGACTAACCATTTAGAAATGTCACCTGAACACTACTACAGACACACTCTGAACTGTCCAGGACTTAGAGATCTTTTGTATTGTAAGAGCACAATCTATATTGTTTTATTTATATTCCTTTTTGAGTGTCTGTAATATATCATATCACTAAGTGTAATAGACAAAACTGATTATTTTAGATAAGAACCACACATGATTTCTTTTGTTTAAATCAAAATTAAGAGATGCTGAGGTATGTGAAACTTAAGAAGTATAAGTCACATCCAGACTCTTAGAGCTGGGTATATAAAATACTATCATTTAGCCAATTAGATATATATGCTATTGCCAGGACTATGTAAGAGACATGATGAGACAATTTGTATGTTATAATGTACGTCCAAGAAATGTCTATATAACGAAGATATCGTGATGTAATAAACTGTTGCACACACTGAGGGGCGGCGAGTGTCCGGAATGGACCTATTGGGTCGTGACCCCTTTGTCAACTAGAGGAGCAAGCCTGGGAAGGCTACTGAGATTTCTGCCACAACCATAGGAGGTAGTAAGAGACTTAGATGATTGGTGGTCACCAGATGCAGCCCAGCTGGGTCTAGATGCCACAACAGCTGACTCCAGGATTGGCTCTTACAGACAGGACAAGTATAGTCTGAGTAGGTGTGGCCAGATTGGCAGATGCAGGCTTGAGATGACCCTCAGCAGATGCAGACTGTCATGGGCTGGCTGATGCAGACTGGTACCAACTGGTGCAGGCTGATGTGGAGTCTAGTATGAGACACTCTTTAGAGATAGGACCAGGATGACTGGCACAAGACAAAGTAATATGGGTGCAAGGACTGGGACCTGATAACTAAAAACGTCTCTAGACTACATTGCTCAGGCACATCCCAATAGGAGAAGGTGCCTTAAGTACATAGTACTTCTCAGCAATAGGCTGAGAAGCATTTTCAAGTTGAGTGCATACTGGCCCTTCAAGAATCATGAGCATGCAGCTGTGCTGCTTAAGCGCGCTTCCAGGAGACTTGTACAGAAGACGCAGGCCCTGGGAGCAGACAGATGGCACAGGTACATGGTCAAGGTGAGTATGCCATGGATGCTGATCTCCCTGCCACATGGAGGCTGACACGGAATCCACAGGAACTACATAAAGACTTTTACTTTTGAGACAGAGAGCTGCTTCTGATGCCTGACTGTCTCAGCATGGCTTTCACTGTATACGTATGTACACGGTCTCTGTAATTGAATTAGGAGCAGACACAAAGTATTAATATTGCACACTGAGTGACTATGATGACAGTATGGTGGAGATAGAACCTGGTTGCCTAAATTGTCTTAATGCTGCCATTAGTGGCTGGTGATTTCTGGGCCAATAAAAAATATGGGAGAAACACCAGAGTTTGGCTAATGCCCCATTCAAATGTCCATTTTTGCTTATGAGTGTTATTCGGGTTGTTTACAGATAAAACTCGTACCTATAATACATGAATAAATATCATTATTATTATGCTGGAATATGTTTAGTTCAACAACTCTATTGCTGTCTATGAATGTTTAGCTGCTAGGTTTGTATGCTGGTAATAAAGTTAGAACAAAAAAAAAAACCCACCAGAAGGTCACAGCATGTGACTGTATCCAGATGCTGTCATGCCGAGGCAGGCGGAGGGAGGTTAGTAAACCCACTAGACCACAGAAGACTCAGTGGAACTGAACCCAAGGAACCAGCGAGACTAGGACTATAGATAAATTGCAAGGCTTTATGTGAGGTTTAAACAGGAGAACCCACAAGGAAGGACATCAGGGCCGAAACATCGAATTCCCCCGAGGGAGCACTTGCGCGCAAAACCCGTTAACATGGATTGTCCTGTCACAGCCACGGATGGTCAAGTGCAAAAGCTCCAAGACCAGTGAATCAGACCCAAGAGGAACAGAGATACTGAGGGGAGGGGAACGAGAGGTCCAGGGAACCCGGATAAGGAGAACCAGTGGAGAGACTAGGACAGCCAGAGGAATCCAGCAGGAGCACGGGACAGTATCACATGGGATTGGTTCAGATGATCCGGAAGGTACTGTCAGGGTCCGCGGGTAGATGGTAGGAAGGCAGGACATTGGCACTAAAACTGGGTATTAGTACGGAACAAGACAAGGCTAAACAAGCAGGTGCTGGTGAGGGACCTGAGCATGGCAACTTAGAACAAATGCACAAAGTTGCCCAGGCACCTCCCAAAGGAAGTGAGGCTTTAAGTATATACAAACCTCTCAGTGATTGGCTGAGAGGTGATTACAGGAAAAGGGTGCGCTGGCCCTTTAAATAATTTGACAGTGGCACGCGCGCGCCCTAAGCTTGCTACCCAGCAAGTGAGGAGGCGGAGGAGATGTGTCGGGAAGGAGCCACAGACTGTGGGGACATTGTGGGAGCGTGGACTGGGTAAGTAGGTGAGTGGTGAACAGGGGGATGTCTGTGGCCAGACGGGACCCAGTCTCCCCCTACCCTTGAGACAGGTCCCACTGGCCAGATTATTACAGATCAAAATCGTATTCAAGTGTATGTGGCTGTAAAAAATCGGATTGCATTTGCATGCCATCTGAGGATGCTCCGAATTTCACTGCTAGAAGTTTTTTTTTAATTTATGAGAAAAACTGAGGACCAAACTCTAGTGAAACTCAGATGAAAAAATGCCCAAAAAATCAGTCCATTTTCTCGTCATTTTTAAAAAAATATTTCATGAAATTCATGAAATAATTAAATAATAGTTTTATTATTAATTAATTATTAATAATTATTATTATTATTAATTAATTATTAATAAGTAATAATTATTAATTATATTAATAATTAAAGAATACTTTTGGTTCCCAGCCGTTTACAACTACCGTATATACTCGTGTATAAGCCGACCCGTGTATAAGCCGACCCCCCTACTTTTGCCCCCAAAACCTGGGAAAATTTATTGACTCGTGTATAAGCCGAGGGTGGACCCCAGCACAGGTATACAGCCCCCAGCAGTGTGGTATACAGCAGCCTCCCCAGTGGTATATACAGGCCCCAGCAGTGTTACAGCAGCAGCCCCAGTGGTATATACAGCAGCAGCCCCAGTGGTAGTATACACGCAGCCCCAGTAGTATATACAGCCCCAGTGGTAGTATACACGCAGCCCCAGTGGTATATTCAGCCCCAGTGGTAGTATACAGCAGCCCCAGTGGTATATACAGCCCCAGTGGTAGTATACAACCCCAGTGGTAGTATACATACAGCCCCAGTAGTAGTATACAGCCCCAGTAGTAGTATACAGCCCCAGTAGTAGTATACAGCCCCAGTGGTAGTATACAGCAGCCCCAGTGGTATATTCAGCCCCAGTGGTAGTATACAGCAGCCCCAGTGGTATATTCAGCCCCAGTGGTAGTATACAGCCCCAGTGGTAGTATACAGCAGCCCCAGTGGTATATTCAGCCCCAGTGGTAGTATACAGCAGCCCCAGTGGTATATTCAGCCCCAGTGGTAGTATACAGCAGCCCCAGTGGTATATTCTGCCCCAGTGGTAGTATACAGCCCCAGTGGTAGTATATAGCCCCAGTGGTAGTATACACACAGCCCCAGTGGTAGTATACAGCCCCAGTGGTAGTATACAGCCCCAGTGGTAGTATATAGCCCCAGTGGTAGTATACAGGGCCCCAGCAGGGCCCCCCTCATAATTTGCCGCCCCCACCTCCCTTTCTGGGCCCCCCCGCATGCAGCGCTGCACATATACATTACCTGTCTAGCAGCTGTCACCCTCCGATGGCGGATCGCGGCTCCCGGCTCCGGGCTCCATCTTCCTCGCTGTCTTCCTGCTGTGTGACCGGGGCGCAGCGCGATGACGTCATCGCGACGCCAGCCGGTCACCTGACAATCAGGAAGACAGAGAGGAAGATGGAGCCCGGAGCCGGGAGCCGCGATCCGCCACCGGAGGGTGACAGCTGCTAGACAGGTAATGTATGAGCGCAGCGCTGCATGCGGGGGGGCCCAGAAAGGGAGGTGGGGGCGCCAAACTTTTTAGGGGGCCGTATTGACTCGCGTATAAGCCGAGGGGGGGACTTTTCAGCCCAATTTTTGGGCTGAAAAACTCGGCTTATACGCGAGTATATACGGTAGGTAGCTGGGGGGTTGGGGCAGCCCGTACCTGCCTGCTGTACCTGACTGTTATATATAAATATGGTGAAGCCCATGTCATGTTTTTGTGTTTTTTTTTGTAAAAAAAAATAAAAAAATAAAAAGGCTTCTGTGGATTTTACATAGCCAGTGAAGGTAACACCTAGCAGCAGGGGTTAGCAGCCAGTAGATGCTTGGGTTGCCCTTAGCTGGCAATAGAAAATGCAGCGAGAGCCCATGCTTTTTTTAACTACTAACCCTAGGGTTAGGTGTTTGGGTTTTATTTATAATTTTTTAAAATGTATTTTAATGAATTAAAAAAAAAACAACAACGTTGGCTTTGCCATATTTTTGCATGCCAGCCAGGTATAGAAGGCAGGTATGGGCCTCCCACAACCCTCAGCTGCCTAGTTGTACCCGGCTGGGAACCAAAAATATAGGGAAACCCTTTTATGAATTACTAGCTGGGTGCCCGATGCAGATGCATCGGGATTCTAGCAGAGCGAGTCTCTGACTCGCAATGGCCGCTTCGCGGCCAATGCTTCGCGCTGCTAAGGCGACTCGCCATGCCCGCTGCGCGGGCATAGCGAGTCGCCTTAGAACTGCTCGCAATGGCCGCTGCGCGGCCAATGCTTCGGGCGTATCCACATGACGACATTGACTCGCAGCGTGAGCGGACTCAAAAGGGGCAAAAATCCCATTCGTGATTATATAATAGATTTCATGAATTTCATGAAGTAATTAAAAAGACGATGTGGGCTTTGCCCTATTTGTGTGTCTACCCAGGCACAACTAAGCAGCTGGAGGATGGAGTCCGCAGTGCAGGGTGGGCTAAGCTTTCTCGGCCCCCCTTCCCCTGCTGCAAATTGCTGTCCACAAGAAAATGGTGCATTCATAGAAGTGCCATCTTCTGGCACTGTATGTAACTCAACCAGTGACCCTAGTGCCGGGTGGCTCACTGGGTAATTATGGGGTTAGGACCAGCTGTGTATTATCAGCTGCCCCTAAGCCCGAAATTAAATTCATGGGGTCACACCATTATTAGCATGGCCACCATGAATTTTTAGTTAAGATAAAAAAAAAACAGAACACAGAGAAAAATATTTTTATTAGAAATAAAACACAACACAATTAGTGACTCCATCTTTATTAAAGAAAAGAACCCCCCCACCCTCCGACATCCAGGTCCAGGCTTGAGGGTCCCGCGATGTCCAATCAGGGTCCATTACCATCTGATCGGTTTGCTGGCTGGCAAACCGATCAGATGATCAATATCAGGTTCAAGGACCTGAATCAGCTGACAGATCAGCTGTTAGTTTAAATCAGCCGCCAAAACCGCACAGCTGATCTGTCATCTGAAAACACCCGCCGCTGACACATCAGCTGTTTGGTGTTGGCGGGCGATTTAAACTAAACAGCTGATGTGTCAGTGCCGGCCAGTTTAAACTGCTCAGCTGATGCTGTCAGGTGACACATCAGCTGATCGGTTTTCCGCCGCCTGATTGAGGTCCTGCCAGCGATCGGACGGCCTAGGACAGTCATCGGAGAGGTATCAAAGTTTTTTATTATTTAACACATTGCTTTGTATTATTTTGCTTTAGCAGTGTTACACTACTAAAGTGAAAGTATACAGTTGTCACACGGGAACAGGATTCTTCTTGTACCGTGTGACATCACTTTCTCCAGCACCTCCTGAGCTTTTTACCGCCCGTAAAAAAAAGTGCCGTGCGAATGCACAAGGCACAAGGCAATAATACACCCACTCGAGTGTAACAATATGGCGTCCGCTGGCGGAAATGCAGCCTGCCACACACTACCGCCAGTGGAACCCCGGCATCGCCACCCCCAACCACCGTCCATCCCGTCCTCTACCCTCGCCCCACTCTGTTATAACCCTGGCTGGCTTTACCGATGGCGGCTGCTGAAGGCTTCAGGAACTCACTATCAGTCTGCGGAGTGGGTCATGTGACAGTCACATAGCCTGCCCTGTCACATGACCCGCTCCACAGACTGATAGTGTTTTCCTGAAGCCTTCAGCAGCCAGCATCGGTAAAGCCAGCCAGGGGTGACAAAGGTGGGGGGCGAGGGGGGAGCTGGTCAGAGATGACAACAGAGGGGGGCGAAGGGGGAGCCGGCCAGGGGTGACAACAAAGGGGGGGAGCCGGCCAGGGGTGACAACAGAGGGGTGCAAGGGGGAGCTGGCCAGGGGTGACAACAGAGGGGGAGCTGGCCAGGGGTGACAAAGGAGGGGGGAGCCGGCCAGGGGTGACAAAAGAGGGGTGCAAGGTGAGAGGCGGCCAGGGGTGAAAACAAAGGGGGGTGAGGGGGAGCTGGCCAGAGGTGACAACAGAGGGGGGCGAGGGGAAACCGGCCAGGGGTGACAACAGAGGGGGGATTAGGCTAGGGGTGACAACAGAGGGGTGCAAGGGGAAAGCCGGCCAGGGGTGACAACAGATGGGGGAGCCGGCCAGGGGTGACAACAGTGGGGTGCAAGGGGGAAACTGGCCAGAGGTGACAAGACAAGGGGGAAAGGGGGGAGCCGGCCGGGGGTGACAACAGAGGGGGTGTGGGGGGAGCCGGCCAGGGGTGAGAGCAGAGGGGGGTGAGGAAGAAGCAGGCCAGGGGTTACAACAGAGGGGGGCAAGGGGGGAGTCGGCCAGAGGTGATACAGAGGGTGGTGAGGGGGGAGCTGGCAAGGGGTGAGAACAGAGGGGGGCGACGGAGGAGCCAGGCAGAGGTGAGAACAGAGGGGGACAAGGGGGGAGCCAAGCAGGAGTGTGTACGCAGGGGGGCGAGGGGGAACCAGATAGGGATGAGAAAGCAGGGGGGAGCTGGCCAGGGGTGAGAACGCAGGGGGGTAAGTGGGTTAAGGGGGGAGCCAGCCAAGGGTGAGAACTCAGTGGGTCAAGGGGAAGCCAGGCAGGGGTAAGAAGGCAGGGGGGCGAGAGGAGAGCCAGGCAGGGGTGAGAACTCAGGGGGCAAGGGGGGAGCCAGGCAGGGATGAGAACGCAGTTTGGAGCCAGCCAGGGGTGAGAATGCAGGGGGACGAGGGGGAGGATAGCCATAAATGCAGGGTAATAGCCATAGATGCAGGGGAATAGCCATAGACACAGGGACATAGGGGGATAGGCACAGACACAGGGGGACACAGTGAGACAGGCAGAGACACAGGGACATGGGGAGACGCAGAGACAAGCACGCACATGGGGGAGACAGCACACATGGGCGAGACAGAGACAGCACACATGGGAGAGACAGCGCACACGGGAGAGACACAGTGCACACTAGAGAGACAGCGCACACTGGAGAGACACAGCGCACATGGGAGAGACACAGCGCACACGGGAGACACACTGTACATGGGGGGTACAACGCACACGGGGGAGACAGAGACAGCGCACACGGGAGAGACACACAGTGCATATGAGAGAGACACCGCACACGGGAGAGACAGCGCACATGGGGGAGACAGAGACAGCACACACGGGATAGACAGCGCACATGTGAGAGACAACACACTGGGGAGACAGACACACTGCACATGGGGGACACGGACACGCCGCACACAGGGAACACAGAGACACCGCACACGGTGGAGACAGAGGACGGCACAGAGAGGAGACAGTGCACGGGGGGAGACAAGCACATAGACGAGAGGCAGAACACAGACAACACCCTCCCGATGCGATAGCATCGGGCCCACATCTAGTTTATTTCATGATTATCAATTTATGCAAACCAGATGAAAACAAGGGAAATATTTATCAGCTTGCTGGCAATTTAATCAATTCCAAATTAATATTAAAAGTCAAGATTTAGAGCCTGATGTTAAGTAGGATAAAAAGAGAACAGCTGAATATGTTAAACAGAAGAAGATAAAGGACCTGCAGGCTGATTTCATCTATGCGGAGAATTGGCAGAATCCCGCATGTATAACGAGGATGAAGATGAAAAGTGAAAGACAAATAAATATAGCTGCGTTTTCAATAAGGTCAATTATGTGTTTGTTTGTGATACATTTATTAAGGATGTCTGCTCTGCCATCTATTTCACTGTCATTGTGAATGATTTGGAAATGTAGTCATCTGCTTGGTATGTCGGTATAAACCTCCATCATCACCTGATCATTGCAGAGATATGCAAGGATATAAATATATAATAGATAAATGAATACTTTCAACTTAGTCATATTGAACTTTCAATCCTATAAATCCTACCAATCTGTAAAAGTGAGGCCATTTTTCTGGTAAAACGCATGACTGGTCTCAATGAGTCAGAGCATCGATTGTGGACCTAATATCTATTAGTAGTACTAAACAGAACTGTATGTATTGCAGCGCTCACTACTACCGCCACATGTAATATTCTGAATTCTATCTGTACAAATCTTTACCTGTACTACATGCACTCTTCTGTGCTCTACCTGTACTACATGCCCTTTTCTGTGCTCTACCTGTACTACATGCACTCCTCTGCACTCTACCTGTACTACATGCACTCTTCTGCGCTTTACCTGTATTACACGCACTCTTCTGTGCTCTACCTGTACTACATGCACTCTTCTGCACTCTACCTGTACTACATGCACTCTTCTGCACTCTACCTGTACTACATGTGACGCACACCAGGGGCCAGGGTTACTCCCGGTTTAGACAGGCGATTCTTCTCCTTCCTTGTCACGGGTGGACCGCGCCTGCCGGTAGTGGGGGCCCGGTGTAGTGCAGATCAAAATTGAGGTCGTCTTACGGGAACAGATTAAAAGGGGTTTTAATTTGTTTTCTTCGTGACGCCACCTATGAGTAGATTCGGTAAGGACTACCGACGCTGCGGAACCTCCCGGGGTGATGGACAGCAGCAAGATGTTACGCTCCCCACAGGCTGAGCGGTGATCCCCGGGGGCTGGAGCTGCTCAAGATGTTGTGCGGCAGCTGCGGTTACCTTTAGTTAATGACGGACAGTTCATAAGGAGACACGGACACAGATAGTCTCTGCAACGGTTCTTTACTGTAACCAGCAGGCAGTACATGGCTTACAGTGGTTGAGTAGAAGACCGGGTGGACTTAGCAGTGATAGTGCTCCTCAGAGATCCGCAGTGTACCTCCTCTCTACCTCCTTAGCTTCTCTTGCCAGCGTCGCCCAGGAATACCAGGTCGGGTACGGGGAGGCTGCTTCAATGCCCTATCCATGATGTACGTTCTGGATTCTTTGGGGAGCCTTGGGTCCCTCAGTGGGTACACCGCTGGTTAGACGACTGGAAACTGGCTGGTGGTGGGGTGCTCCTATAAAGCTGCTCCTCCACGGGGCTGGTTCGCGTGGCAGAGGTGAACTGCTGCCAGCTTCGGTACCAGTGAACCGGCTGTGAGTTGTGGGCACGGGAGTCTTTTGGGAACCCGTGTAGAAATGCCCATTCCCGGTAGTTAAGGCCTCAGGTGCTGACACCCGACCGGTGACGGCCCAGGGGCCCGCACGGAGTGCGGAGCCCCCGCTCCAAGTTCTAGTCTGCTCTCTTCAGGTTCTAGACTATTCACTCCTCTAGATTACTGTGTGTTCTCTTCACTACCCTAACACTCCACCCACCAGGACCTAGGATTGGTCCTCTGTTCTAGGTGTTGTATGTTGGGTTGGATCTCTGAGTTAACTATTGCACTGCTTTGTCTAGAGAATATTGCGGCTGCAATACTCCCTTGTGACGCACTCGTTGCGGGGCGCCACACTCCCCCTTGGTTAAATCAGCTTGTCCCCAAGCGTCAAACTACTCACATTACAGAGGTTTTTACATTTTTATACATATATGACACACTTTTATTAAAATAGAAAAACAGGTAAAGATATGCTTTGGTGATATAAGCAAAGAAACAGGTAATCACTTTGTGCGGACCCGGCGGGCGGTCGGCTGTACTTTAACTAGAGTCCAGGCTGTAGCCGCAAGATCACACAGTCAATGATTAACGGGAACAGAGTCATTGATGAAGTTCAAGTTTTAAAGTCACTGGCTCTGAGGGTGATGGCGCACCCGGATAGCGAACCACCCATCTGCACAAGCATAGCGCTCATAGGTGATTATGTCGCCCCGGTATAGGTCGCGATCGGGATGTCCTCTTGGCAAGTTGGACTCAACGTCCCGGCGCCCCACAAACACCTCCTCATTCAAACCCACCTCCCAAGCGAACCCCCACCCGGTATTTAAGTTAAAGGTGGAAATTCTACCTTCACGGCGGAGTTCATCAGGCAGCGGCGGCTGGCGGCGAGCCTCGGCACGGGCCTCCATGTTGGCGCGTTCTCGGGCTTGCCACTCCTCTCGTCGTCTCTGGCGTATATCTCCGTCGTTACGGCTCGGGGTGTAAAGATGAGTAATGGAGCTGGTGGTTTGGCGGGAAGCTTGAACTTGGCGGGCTGTCTGTATCGGAACCCGGTGGAACGGCACAGGGGAAGGTGTCGGCAGTGCACCCGACCAGTATACCCGAGCTGTGTGCCCGGAAGGAAGTTCTTTGTTGTCTCCCCAAGCGAACCCGGTGTCGAAATCCTCAGCGGTGCTGTGGGTCTCGTCGTCATCCTCTCCGACCTCTTCCTCGATGATCACATCGGGCTGCTCGACGATGAAAGACGTTAAAGCTTGTTCCGTTGTACAACAGGGCGGTGGTGCTGCGGATCCTTCCGTAGGGACGTCCTGTAGGGCTTCCAGGCTGCCTGCCTCTTCATCTGTTTCCGCAGGTAAAGGTGTTTCAATCCCGGTTACCAGGTAGGCCTCTGTAGTTGCAGAGGAGGCCTCCGGTTCAAGGGAGAAACAAGCGACAGTCTCGGTAGTGTGGAAACTAGTCGCGGGTTCCACAGGTGGAACCTGGTAGAGATCGAGTTCTTCCATGGAGCGTGTTATGAGCTCCGGCTCAAGAACGGAATCGGTTGCGATGTTGGTCGCTGGAACGGGTCGAGTTGCGGCCTCCACCGGAATGACACAGTCTATTGGCTCAGGTGACGGAGCAGGACAGGTGGTAGGCGAGGGTGAGACGGTCGAGAAGCTGGTGACGTCGTCTGGGCTTGGAGAAGCTGCACCCGGTCGGCTCTGCTGCATCGCATGGTGTAGTCGTCTGCCTAGGGTCGCGCTCCAGCTGCGGATCGTCCATTCCACTGTCTCTAGTAACCGCACCCGGAGGTCTTGTAGAGCCTCTAGCCAGAAGTCGGGGCTGCCGTCTATGGTAAAGGCAGGATCCGGACCCGGTTGGCTGACGGCTGCTCTGGCCTCCGCCTCGACCTCCCGCATCAGGTCTTGGAGTCTCATGCTGGCCATTCTTCTTTGGAGGGAAACCACACCCGATCAACCGGTAAGACGTTCTGGTTGAGCTGGTGAAGATGTCTTCTCTCTCTGTCGGTGTGTCTAGGTATGACACTCCCATCTCCTCTGGGCTTTTGTAGTCCAATCGTGGGAAAAGTCTTTGGGGTCCGCCCCCATGGTTGATTCGAGCAATCAGGGCGGACAAAGAGTTTGGCGCCTTTTGTCTTTAGCCCTCCCACAGTGAGGGGGGGGTTGACTCACTCTTGGGCTTCACGTGGCGGCTTCTTGTGGCGGGAGCGCCATCTTGGGCGCCATCTTGACCCAATGGTGTAAAGGCGGGAAAGTTCTTTTAGGGACGAACAAAGTCCAATTGTAGACAATAAAGTCCAGTTTAAGCACAACATACCCGTTGGGTAACGGGCCTGCTCGTATCCTGTTCGTGACGCCATTTTCTGACGCACACCAGGGGCCAGGGTTACTCCCGGTTTAGACAGGCGATTCTTCTCCTTCCTTGTCACGGGTGGACCGCGCCTGCCGGTAGTGGGGGCCCGGTGTAGTGCAGATCAAAATTGAGGTCGTCTTACGGGAACAGATTAAAAGGGGTTTTAATTTGTTTTCTTCGTGACGCCACCTATGAGTAGATTCGGTAAGGACTACCGACGCTGCGGAACCTCCCGGGGTGATGGACAGCAGCAAGATGTTACGCTCCCCACAGGCTGAGCGGTGATCCCCGGGGGCTGGAGCTGCTCAAGATGTTGTGCGGCAGCTGCGGTTACCTTTAGTTAATGACGGACAGTTCATAAGGAGACACGGACACAGATAGTCTCTGCAACGGTTCTTTACTGTAACCAGCAGGCAGTACATGGCTTACAGTGGTTGAGTAGAAGACCGGGTGGACTTAGCAGTGATAGTGCTCCTCAGAGATCCGCAGTGTACCTCCTCTCTACCTCCTTAGCTTCTCTTGCCAGCGTCGCCCAGGAATACCAGGTCGGGTACGGGGAGGCTGCTTCAATGCCCTATCCATGATGTACGTTCTGGATTCTTTGGGGAGCCTTGGGTCCCTCAGTGGGTACACCGCTGGTTAGACGACTGGAAACTGGCTGGTGGTGGGGTGCTCCTATAAAGCTGCTCCTCCACGGGGCTGGTTCGCGTGGCAGAGGTGAACTGCTGCCAGCTTCGGTACCAGTGAACCGGCTGTGAGTTGTGGGCACGGGAGTCTTTTGGGAACCCGTGTAGAAATGCCCATTCCCGGTAGTTAAGGCCTCAGGTGCTGACACCCGACCGGTGACGGCCCAGGGGCCCGCACGGAGTGCGGAGCCCCCGCTCCAAGTTCTAGTCTGCTCTCTTCAGGTTCTAGACTATTCACTCCTCTAGATTACTGTGTGTTCTCTTCACTACCCTAACACTCCACCCACCAGGACCTAGGATTGGTCCTCTGTTCTAGGTGTTGTATGTTGGGTTGGATCTCTGAGTTAACTATTGCACTGCTTTGTCTAGAGAATATTGCGGCTGCAATACTCCCTTGTGACGCACTCGTTGCGGGGCGCCACACATGCACTCTTCTGCGCTCTACTTGTAATATATGCATTCTTCTATGCTCTACCTGTACTACATGCACTCTTCTGCTCTCTACAAGTACTACATGCACTCTTATGCTCTCTACCTGTACTATATGAACTCTTCTGCACTCTACCTGTACTACATGCACTCTTGTGTTCTCTACCTGTGCTACATGCACTCTTCTGCATGCTACCTGTACTACATGCACACATCTGTGCACTACCTGTAATATATGCACTCTTCTGTGCTCCACCTATACTACATGCACTCTTCTGCGCTCTACGAGTACTACATGCACTCTTCTGCACTCTACCTGTACTACATGCACTCTTCTGCGCTCTACTTGTAATATATGTACTCTTCAGGGGCATAACTACAACAGGTGCAGAGGTTGCAATCGCACCTGGGCCCTGCAGCCTAGGGGGGCCCCAAAAGTCCCTTTGGCCCATAGAAAAAGACTAATACTATTAAAGATTTGCAATAATTGGGGGCCCCGTTGGAGCTTTCGCATCGGGGCCCCAGGGCTTGAGGTTACGCCACTGGCACTCTTCTATGCTCTACCTGTACTACATGCACTCTTTTTCTCTCTACGAGTACTACATGCACTCTTGTGTTCTCTACCTGTGCTACATGCACTCTTATGCTCTCTACCTGTACTATATGCACTTGTCGGGCCCACTGGGACGGGGGTACTCGGTACCGGATCGGTTCTGCTACTTGGGAAGTCACGGGTGGTCCTGGTCCGGTCCGTGTCCAGGGCCCGGTAATAAAAGGGAATATTTACAGGGGATTGTCAGTTGTGACGCCACCCACTATATGCGGCCAGTGATGGGGCTGCCGCTGCTGCAGAACCTCCTGGGAAGATGGTATAGCAGCATAGATGGTATAGTTCCAGTGGGTAGAACTGTATTCCCCGGGGCAGTAAGGGTTAAGTCTATTGTGGAATGTTCAGTACACTTACTGTGCAGACGCTGCAGGGATCTCTCCTCAATGCTGGTGCTGACAGGCTGTGCTGTGTCTCTGCAGGTGGAGGGCTTTCTGTAATCCTGTATGAAGAGAATCGCTTTCATGCAGAGACACAAGGGAGGCAATCTCAGGGTTTTCCGTGTTTACTCTCAGTTCTTCAGGCAGTTCACAAGTCAGTTACAGTTCTTACAAAGTTCAAGTACAATTCGAGTACAGTTCTTACACGTCTCAGTTCTTAATACACGGGCACACTCTCCCTCTCCGGGTTCCCTTTACTCTGAGATAGAGTATCCCAATCTTAGGGCTGGATGCTACCATCTACTGCACGTGGGTTGTGTGGGCTGTGAGGGTGTTGTTGTGCAACAATTGTCCTACCTGCCTGGCTGCAGATCCCTTTTGTGGCCTCCTGGACGCAGGGGCGCCACACTCTCCCGGAGTTAACTAACGCGTCCCCGCGCTGCCCGTCATGGATCCCCCTGAAAACATTTTATTTTTCATAACAACATTTAACATTAAGCATTCTTGGTTCTTCCCATCCGGGAGGTTCGATTCTTCTTGAACGTTACTTAAATTATAAACAAGTGCAGGGGTACATTCTCATTCCTACCCTTCCTGGACCTCTACGGGGTCTAATGCTACAACGCATTCACTTTCTTTTCTATAAAACACATATAAAACATTACTTTATATCAAAAATATAAAAAACATTCTTCTTCTTCCTTAAAAGTGCAAAGTTCACGATTCAAAGTTCAAACAGTCACTTGCACTACCTTTCATGTGCATAACTGGTTTTAAAACCAAAGGGGAGCACACTAAGGTGCTCAACTATATACAGTTCAAAGCTCGTACCAGCTCATTGTTCGTGGTAGCCAATGTCAATAAACATACAAAAGACAAACAGGGGAATGCTAGCATTCATTCAGGTATGGGATGGGGTCAATAAGGAAAACACCTCATTCACACTTACGGTTTCCTCTTCTTCTGGTTACAGGACACAGGTCTCACTCCTTCTTTCCTTCCAGTTTGACCTTCCACGGGAGTGTTGGCGGTCCTCTTTTCTTTGGGAATAACTCGAGGTCTTGCAGGGCTTGAATTAACAAGTAACTCTCCGGAGTCTGAGTAGCTGCATCTGTTGTGATCTTTACTGGAACAGTTGTTAAGTCAATGGTAGGACCCGGGTTAGCGATTGGGTCCGGTTGTACTACTGGATTAGTTTTCTCCAATGCAGGCATGTCATCCTCTGTTGCATTCAAACACAGTCTCTGTACTCTAATGCCATACGGGCCTCTTGCCTCTTGTACAATAATATAGGAGACCCACTCTCCAACCTGCACTTCCCTGTCCGGGTGCTTTTCCGGCTAGTGCGATTCCACATCACGGCGGTTGATGAATATGTCATAGTCTATTCCAGGCTCTCGAGCAAAGGCATATCCTTCTGCATGCTTAATTTTGACAATTCTGCCTTCATGCCTCTGGGATCTAGTAATGCTCTCATCTCGTCTGGCAACAGTTTTTAAATATTGTGTCTGCGCAATCAATTCCCGCTTCTTCTCTTGCCTTTTCAATTCTTCCTGTTCCCATCTCTTGCCACATCTTTTCAAATATTCATTCCTTGTTACGAGTTCTACAGGGCCTATGGGGCCACCGGGATCCCCTAAGAAGCCAATCATGTCATCGTTTGTTTCGTCCCGCCCCCACCAGCAGCGGAGCTGCTCCCCTCTCACCTCGGTCGTCATAGGCGCTGGTATCAGGGGCTCCGGCAGGGATAACCATCTATCTTCCAGGGCTCCGAGCGGGTCAGTCTCTTTCCATGTAGGGCGCGGTGTAGCGCTGGGCACAGATAAGTCCACTAAAGTTGCGGTATGGCATCCACCCTTGCTCTCCATGAGATCATGGGTGTCTTCAACCCAGCCGGGTTGTATGGATACAGTCTGGTAGGTCTGCTGACGGTGATCCACGTTAATCTGGATCCGGATACGCTGTTCCTGAACACGGGTCATCTGTTGGGGCAACAGTCGCAATATACCCCTCCGGGTATCTCGGACGTGGGGACGTTCTCTGCCGCCTTCCGCCATCTCGCTGCGGTCACACAGGGTCTCTCCCTGGCCGGGTTCCTCCACCGGATCACTCCGTGGGCCCTCCGGGATCACTTGTGGTCTTCCTTTGGCAGCGTTCTCCTGGGCGTCCTCCGCGTCCGTCCTCGTGTCTGGTGATGGCGACTGCTTCTCTTCCGGTTGCTTGTTCCGCCCCCTCCTGATGACGATTTCCGTTTCTTCTCCCGCCAGCTTGTTAGGAGGAGGGTCTAGGGGCGGAGGCTCTTCTTTGAGAGTGACAGCTGGCTCTCCCGGAGTTAAGGGGAGCCAGGGCGGGTCCTTCTCTTCGAGCCTTGGACCGGGCCGGCCCATGATGGGAGTTTTGGTTACGCCTCCTCTCCACATGGCGTTAGCCTCCCCTGGCCACCATTAAGGTCAGATTTTGGCGGGAAAGTCCAGAACACGTTCTTTAGGCACACGGGATCCAATTATTTTGGACCAGGTAGATCCTATTCGTGACGCCAGGTTGTCGGGCCCACTGGGACGGGGGTACTCGGTACCGGACCAGTTCTGCTACTTGGGAAGTCACGGGTGGTCCTGGTCCGGTCCGTGTCCCGGGCTCGGCAATAAAAGGGAATATTTACAGGGGATTGTCAGTCGTGACGCCACCCACTATATGCGGCCAGTGGTGGGGCCGCTGCTGCTGCAGAACCTCGGGGGAAGATGGAATAGCAGCATAGATGGTATAGTTCCAGTGGGTAGAACTGTATTCCCCGGGCAGTAAGGGTTAAGTCTATTGTGGAATGTTCAGTACACTTACTGTGCAGAAGCTGCAGGAATCTCTCCTCAATGCTGGTGCTGACAGGCTGTGCTGTGGCTCTGCAGGTGCAGGGCTTTCTGTAATCCTGTATGAAGAGAATCGCTTTCATGCAGAGACACAAGGGAGGCAATCTCAGGGTTTTCCGTGTTTACTCTCAGTTCTTCAGGCAGTTCACAAGTCAGTTACAGTTCTTACAAAGTTCAAGTACAATTCGAGTACAGTTCTTACACGTCTCAGTTCTTAATACACGGGCACACTCTCCCTCTCCGGGTTCCCTTTACTCTGAGATAGAGTATCCCAATCTTAGGGCAGTTCACAAGTCAGTTACAGTTCAAGTACAATTCAAGTACAGTTCTTACACGTCTCAGTTCTTAATACACGGGCACACTCTCCCTCTCCGGGTTCCCTTTACTCTGCAGCCAGGTCTCTCTCTCTGTGACCCCTCACACAGTCTCCGTGTCCTTTCTGGGCTATTAACGTTCTCTGGTTTACTTCGTTGTGTGTGACACCGGACAGTATGGCGGTGACTCGGGTCCCTGTGGGTCCTCCTGTTTGTCACTGAGCTGCCTGTCCTTTGGGGTAGGGATCCTAACGTAAAGCTGTGGTCCCCTGTCGTGTTGTTTGGGGATTCCGGGTAAACTACGGTCCCCTCTAGAGCTGACACTCTACTCAGCCCAGCCTCCAGCAGTCCTCAAGTGTGAGGCTCTACCAGGCTCTTTCTCTCTGCGTCTCTCGGTATCATAGGAGGGCTACTCCACCTGCAGTCGGTAGCTTCAGCTGTATTCCTAGGGCCCGGGTATCACCGTCCCTCTCTCTCTCCTCACACTCCTGGTGGTATTGGCTTCGGATGTGCTTTCTCTCTCCTCCGGCTCACACTGGCTCGGTACAGATTCTGCGCTCCTACACCGTACACTCTCAGGACATGTGTGTCTTTCTGTCTGCTCAGCTCAGCTCAACCTTCTGCTGTTCTCTGGCCTGTGCTTGGTCTTTGCTGTTCAGCTCACTGTGGCCTACCGAACTCCTTCCTCCTCCCCCTCACTATTTCTACTGTCAAGTCACCTGACGACGTGTGTGCCCAACCCACTCCTCTAAATCCACCACCCTCAATTGCCTAGAGTATCCCAATCTTAGGGCTGGATGCTACCATCTACTGCACGTGGGTTGTGTGGGCTGTGAGGGTGTTGTTGTGCAACAATTGTCCTACCTGCCTGGCTGCAGTCCCCTTTTGTGGCCTCCTGGACGCAGGGGCACCACACACTCTTCTGTGCTCTACCTGTAATATATGCACTCTTCTATTCTCTACCTGCACTACATGCACTCTTTTACGCCCTATCTGTACTACATGCACTTTTCTGCACTCTACCTGTTCTACATGCACTCTTCTGTGCTCTACCTGCAATATATGCACTCTTCTGTGCTCTACCTGCACTACATGCACTCTTTTATGCTCTATCTGTACTACATGCACTCTTCTGCTCTCTACGAGTACTACATGCACTCTTCTGCTCTCTACCTGTACTACATGCACTCTTCTATGCTCTATCTGTACTACATGCACTCTTCTGCACTCTACCTGTACTACATTTACTGTCCTGCATTATATTTGCTGTTTTGCTTTTTTCCTTTAAAGTACGAATCTGTACTACAAGTACTATACTGCTTCTCCTTTTAATGACATGTACTGTACTGCTTTCTACCTCTACTTAATTTACTCCACTGCGCTCTACCTGTGTTTTATGTACTGTTCTGAACTTCACCTTTACTACATTAACTGTACTGCTCTCTATCTGTGCTACATATAGTGTACTGCTCTTTGCCTCTACTATATGCACTGTACTGTGGTCTGTCTGTGCTACATGTAGTGTATTGCTCTCTAGTATTTGTGGTGCTATACTTTTTTCTACCATTTCTACAAATACTGAACTACAAGCCAAAGAATATGAGTCTGCACACATTGGAAGCAGCAATGTAAACTGCGACCAATCCCCACCAAAAACATGAAAAACCAATGCAAAAACCGTATAAGTGTCACACAAAAGGCGCTCTGCTGTAAAAATTATAAATAGCAAGTGCCGTGACAAAAAACAGGCCCTTTTGGTTTATACGTTTTTGCAAAAAACGTACAGTAAGCTGCCTCACCAACTTCACGGTGGGCCCTGGTAGAGACAGTCCTAACTCTGTCCCTAGATGCTACATTAAAAACCTGCCTGTGTGTACATACCTCTGGGCAGGGCACGGGAGAGCACAGGAAAATCTCACCTATACGGTTTTTGCATTGGTTTTTCATGTTTTTTGTGGGGATTGGTCGCAGTTCACATTGCTGCTTCCAATGTGTGCAGACTCATAGTCTTTGGCTTCATGTTCACCCCTGCTGGTAACAGCAGATATTGGAGGCACCTGCCCCTCCCTTATGAGGTCTGCACACAGAGCTGCCAGCCACAAAGCCTTACAAGGTGAGATTGTCCTGTGCTCTCCCGCGACCTGCCCAGAGGTATGTACACACAGGCAGGTTTTTAATGTAGCATCTAGGGACAGAGTTAGGACTGTCTCTATTAGGGCCAACCGTGAAGTTGGTGAGGCAGCTTACTGTACGTTTTTTGCAAAAACGTATAAACCAAAAGGCCCTGTTGTTTGTCACGGCACTTGCTATTTATAATTTTTACAGCAGAGCGCCTTTTGTGTGACACTTGTACGGTTTTTGCATTGGTTTTTCAAATACTGAACTACTCTATACTGTATTAAATACTGATAAATACCTGGTGGGCTACAGCATTAACATACAAAATGGGTACCCTGCCCCTTAAACCTTCTACATCACGTCCTATGGTATACCATCCAGCTATGTTGTAAATGGCCGGAATGTTTTGCAGAGGCAGTGGCTTGCTGCAGCCTAAAACTGGAAGGGTGCGCGCACACTTTCAGGATACACAGCGTTTTGGACGCAGCGTCTTTGCGCTGTGTCCAAAACGCTGCGTAGTACAGTATCAGCATAGTGAATGGGATTTCAAGAAATCCCATCCTCACTATGCATAACCTGCCCGCAGCGTGTTTGGAGCTGCGGTGCGGGTTGCCGGCAGTCTGCTCCTCCGCAGCATGTTCATTTCATGCTGCGGAGTCAGAAGCGGCTGCCACAGAGAGACTGCAGGGAGAAGCCGCACCACATCCGCCGTACACGGTGAGTACGGGGCGGCTGCGGTCTCCCTGCGGCCACCCGCGGCTTCCCTCAGGTCCGGAGGAGCTGCGTCCAACACGCAGCTCCTCCGGACCGTGAGTACATACCCGAATGGTTTCTCTGGAACCTGTTGTTCCATGAGCTCTTATTAATGCTCCAGGGCCAGGTTCACAGGATGGTCATAAGTGATAGGGAAGATTGACTATCCACATACCTCCCATGGGTGTATCTCAGCATTTATCATATGATTGCTCCTGGGTCAGGAGTTCTGAGTCAAGCCAGGTTCTGCAAGAGTGCAGGAAGCACATGGTGGAGAGATCAAATGTATTTGGAGCATGCTCAGAGCTAGGGACTGGATAACAGATTTAAATTCTGTCAAAGGACATTTGTATCTTGTTTAAAGCCAAGTATATGTGGCGCCCCGCCAGGCAGGCCGCCACCAGGGGTACTGCACTCCTCCATTTGAGGGAGAGTTGTGCCTCTGCTCTCCAGGTGCTGGGATGGCGCAGTTGAGCTTTACACACACACAACACTTAGGACCCTGGGATGGTGGGTGGACAAAATGGGAAGACCCAAGCGTAGCCGGTAGGAGAAAAAGAACAGGAGGTAGAATAAGTGGAGAGTAGAGTAGATTTGAAGAATGGAGTAGAAAAGAGTGAAGGAGCGAGGAGGTGTTGGCTTTAGTGGCCTTGAGCACGACCATGCTCGCTCCAGGAGGGAACAACCAACGGGAGTGGAGGAAGGACAGAGCCCTCGGGGTACGGAACGAGACATAGTCCCCCATACACCCATATCTGGCGAGAGAACAGAGGGGCTGGTGGACGATACAGGGAACCGGCCCTGAAGATGGCGCAGATATTGTATGCCTGAACCGTTTAAACCAGAGGCCTCGAGTTCCTAATGGGAGCTGCGGCCGAACCTCCAGCACAACTTGGATAAGGCAGCCGAACTAGGGAGCAGTTCCAGGTGGCAGTACAACTGAGCACCCATGGCTGTCGGTACCTAAGCTCTGTGTGCGGAGGCTCTGAGAGGAGCGGAGAGACTAGCTTATAGTGCTGAAGGACCACAAGAGAAAGGAACACCCAGAAAAGAGAAAGAGCGAGACAACCAGAGAGAGAGACAGGAACACCAAAAGAGGCTCGACTGCGCTGTCCCGGTGCTGAACCGGAGCTTGGAAAGGGGAAGCACCCGGCGGCCATGCTGAAACAACTAAGTAAAAGTAACAGAACTCCAGCAGTGGTGTGGGAGACTTTTCTTAGCGACGACCATTGGCCACGAAGGCCGCATGAAACACCAGGGTGCTGATGACCTCACCAACATCTGTCAAGGTATGAACTGACTTCTCCCTCCCGCTGCCCTGGGGACTGCACTCCATCTGCAGGGTTCAAAACCATCCAAACTGCCCATCATCTTCCCAAGAGGTTCTAAAGCAGTGGCGGACACTCATCGCCGTGCACCGCAGGTGGCTTCACAACTACCCCTTTTTCCCTGTGATCCCCATCAATTCCATTCTTTTTAAATGACACCGCCAAGGTCCCGGGACCAGATCTCGGCCCCCATCCATCCCCGTGAAAAGAACTGAGAAGCACAACTGCTGCCTGGTTCCCGAGTACCCCCGACCCAGGTGTGGGCGTGTCAACTTGGCACCATGAACAGGATGCGAGCGACCCAGTAACACCGAGTCTCTTGCACCTTAAAAAAACTGTTAAAAGACTGTGTAAGAACTAGCTTGCAAAATAGTGACAAGAAAGAACAAGCGCCACGTGTAAGTCTGGGGCGTGTCTAGGCCCTCGTCATGGGAAGGACCTTGGTAAAGTCGCGAAAGAGCAGGCCCGCCCAGAGTACTAAAGAGAAGCCAAGGAGGCCTGCTAAGGGTTGTTTACTCCGCATAGAGACAGAACGAGGGAGAGTCGTGTGGTGCATGGAGTGAGAGTCATCATGGCAAGCAAGGAACAGATACTCTGGCTGGCGGAGAAAAGAGCAGAAAAGCCCCCAATGCAACAGGGGAGGCTAGAGACTGAGTACAGTTCACCGATTCCGACAAGTTTAAGGAAGCGATGAAAGAATTGAGCCAGCTACTAAGCAGTGCGCAGCTGTGGGTTGTAAACGCCTGGAGGTGGTCCCAGCTACAAAAGTTGGCACACCAAGTTCAAGTGCCGGAGTCTTCAGAACCACCAGCAGCAGCACCCGAGGTAGAACCAACGAACCAGAGCCAGCCAGTGACCCCAGAGCCGACAGAGGTGCCACCAGCTGCCACACCAAACAAGCCTGAACCGGCACCGAAGTCAGAGGGTGATGCCGCTGAGCTAGAAAGAAATGTGAGCACGGCAGGATCCCCGGAGGTTGAGAGCAGGATGGCACATTGGGCATCCTACAAAAGTCTAACTGAGGGGTTCCCGATTGCGGCCGAGGTGGTGAGCAAGGTAGAGGGCATTAAGGCAAGTTGCTGAGGAAGAAAAGTGACGACAGCGCCGAGACTGCTGGCAACAGCAGAAGGAGGCTAACCTGGAAGAGAAAGCCAATGTACGAAAGACTCTGGTACCCGATCCGGTGGAGTGGCGCCAAGGAGTAGTTGTGGACTTCCACCTCCTGGGTTGGGGTTCATAAAGGAGTACGGCTTGGAGCAAGAGGTCTTTGTCAGCAGATATGACATCGAATCGTATCTCCCAAAGAGACACCCTGGTTTGAATCTCTACCCCGGAGAAGATGTCGGTTCCACCCGGAGTATGGGACGTCGAGGCTGGTACACGTTGCGGGTGTACAAGATTCTTCAGCCTCAACCCACATATGCAGAGCCTGCTGAGCTTTCAAGTGGGGAGGATGGTTTGTGGGCAAGCGGCCTTTACCCATAAAGTAAGACCTGGAAAGTCAGTGTAAATAGTTGTTAGCATGTTGAATCGTGTAAATATTGTATGTAGTTGGTTAGTTAGGTACCAAAATTGTATAAATGTAAATAGTTAACCTGCCAGAGTCATCAAAAAGAAAGCAGCACAAGAAAGCAGTCTGTAGGAGCGCTAAAGGAGGACCAGGAGTCTTAATAGCATATAAATCACAACCCGGTAAGGTGAGTGCTACCACACTAGTCAGGCTAAAAATACTCATACAGGTACACTCATTGCGCCTCTGATTTCTTTTTTATTACATAGTCATCAAATAGGCAGACGGAGGACTTTGAATAAGAACTGTTTTGAATCTCGGTAGGGGTTATCGCTTGACAGACTGTGGACTTTGTGTTATTTTTATATTTTTCTAAGTGTTTCTTATGAGCACTTATTGTTTTGACTTTCTTTACAACGCTTTGAGAGGCTTGAGTATTTTATTATTGCAACGTTCAAGAATAATGCCTCCCAAAAGGGAAGAAAAATAATGCAAATTGTTATTGTTATATGAAAGAAAAAGTTTCTGTATTACCGGGTTGCTCAGGGATCCATTCCTGTCTCCTGTGCTGTATGACTCACCTAGGGGTCTATGGGAACTCGGGGCTTGTAGTTGGAGGGTTGTCACTAGTGGCCCGCCCAGACCTGTAGCCCTGGTGTCGGCTCAAATAATTGGGAAAAGTGTAGAAAGGGAATAAAAGAAATGGAGAATAAAAGTTTGTCGTGACGCCACCTGCAGATTCTGGTGATGTTCACCAGCGCCGCTGTCAGACCGCCGGGAATGATGGTATTGTAGCTTGGGTAGTGTGGCTCCCTGCACGTGGAGCCGGGTCCCTGGGGCAGGATAGCACTGCACTTGATGTCGTGGTGCTGGTTGTGGGCGGCTCAGCTGCACAGCAGTTTGTGTAGAAAGGAGACACGGAGGCCTTGTGACTCTGTACAGGTACTTTACTTGTACCTGGTGGTTGTCAGATGGCACTTCAAGCTACAGTTTGCACAGAATTTGAACGAGTAGCTGGCCAGGTAGTCACTTGAGAGGATTAAGGCTCTTTGAGGCTCCCGTAGTATACCTTCTTTTGTCAATCCTACGTCCTGCTGCTCCAACCTGCGCCTCCTCACTTTCCTTGCGCTGCCCTACACAGCCCACTTGTCTACCTGGCCCGTTGGGTGCAATGAGGTACCCTTCTTCTCTCTAAGGGGCTCGACCCGGTTTGGGTGATCCTGGCGAGGCTGCACTTTCTGGACAGGGGTTGTCGGGGTTGCTGAACTAACCCACGACTGGCCGGTGTCGACGGCTCAGGGATGACCTCGCCTGTACCGTTCCTCTGAGCCGGCACTCCATTGGTGGACTAGGATTCCCCCGGACTATTGAAGGTCCGGTATGGGGTTTCCGCTTTCTTTACCTGGGCCGCCCTTTTCTCTCTCATGCACCCTCTCTGGGAGACCTCTCTCTTGGAATCCCTCCTTGCTTCACTCCTCAGTACGGACTACATCCAACTGTGTGACTTTCCGCCTCTCCTAACTCCCCCCACCACGACTGGGTTCTCTGTTAACCCCATCCTCCCTGGCTCTAGACTCTAGCGTGTGTGAGTGCTGGGATGGGAGCCTCGTGTCAACTTTACACTCCCCTGTGACAGGAATACTACACACTCTATTGTGGGTGCAGTACCCCTACTGTGGCGCACTGACCAGTGGGGTGCCACATGTATACTGGGTGTAATCCTCATCCAGCCAGTTTCCAGCTCACCGAACAATTGGTTCTGTGAGTGCAGCATTCAGTGTTGGAGCTACGGACTCCTTGCAGACATCACAAGGCAATCACAGTAATCCAAATTCGTCCAGCTCCACGTCTTCTTAAAAGAATCAATTTTATTTTCAAGAGTTTAAAATCACGTACATTGACGCATTTCGACCATAACTGTGGTCTTAGTCATAATGTGAATGGTAACAAAATCCCAAACTCCTTATACCCTCTTTCCATTCAATGGGGCGGTGGCTCACAAATCAATTCCACAATCCCAGCTGGTCAAAACACGTCATTACTATGCATGCAAGATAAAACCATACAATACAAATAGCGGGCTTCACAGGAGAATATAATACTGACAAAAGAAACATAGATATATATTTTAATGAGCACAAAAATTATCATTGTCAAACAGAAAAAATGTTAGAAAAACACTCATTATTAGTAGGAAAATGTCACATCATTCCTTTGATTTAACCCATTAGGAGCTCTGGACCCCAGTCTTTAGGATCCAGAAAACATCCTTTTTTTGCAGACAATATTTAATATCACTGTGCTTTACTGAGACTTTATCTAGGGCAGTTACCGTACCTTTAATGAGGAGAGCATTATGTACAATTAAAAAATGCTTTGAGGCTCCTGACAGGCTACGTGTTGTTTTTGTTTTGGGCGTCATAAATGTGTTCCCCAATTCTGCGCCTTAAAGCTCTTGTAGTGCAGCCGATATAAGATAAATCACACGAGGTGCACTCAATTCTATACACACATTCTCACTACCGCAATTGATAAAACTACGTATGTTATATACTTTTCTAGGTACGTGAGAAGTTGTGTAAGTCGTAGTGTTCCTCATATACGAACACAAACTGCATGATTTCTGACCACACTTATAAGAGCCAATTCCTGCCACATTCCGCAGCAGATTTTTTTCTGCAATTTCACCATTATATCACTGGGAGAGATGATGTTCCCGACCGTACAGCCACGTCTTGAGACAAATTTAACCCCATGTTCCAAAACAGAATTTGTTTTGTCATCAGCGATGTTTTGTCATCAGAATTATAAAAATACGTAGAGTTAGGACTACTCCAATTGAGACATTCCTTGACGTTTGGAGGAGTAGCTCAGGAGATTCAATGCTGCAATCTCCTGCTAAATGTCTCTATTTTTGTGCAGTATGGCATAAACAGGTGAAGATACACATATATATTTTTTTTGCAACTTCCGGCTGTGCTGGCATCTTGTTTTTCCCTGGGTGTATTCCTCAGTATCTGTATTATTCTGTATACATACACTGCACAGTATCAATTCTACTGTCCTGTATACTGGGTGTAATCCTCAGTATCTGTATAATTTTGTATGTATATACACTGCACAGTACCACTTATCCTATCCTGTATACTGGGTGTAATTCTCAGAGAAAAACAAGATGCCAGCACAGCCGGAAATTGCAAAAAATATATACCGTATATACTCGTGTATAAGCCGACCCGTGTATAAGCCGACCCCCCTACTTTTGCCCCCAAAATCTTGGAAAACCTATTGACTCGTGTATAAGCCTAGGGTGGACCCCAGCACAGGTATACAGCCCCCAGCAGTGTGGTATACAGCAGCCTCCCCAGTGGTATATACAGGCCCCAGCAGTGTTACAGCAGCAGCCCCAGTGGTATATACAGCAGCAGCCCCAGTGGTAGTATACAGCAGCCCCAGAGGTATATACAGCAGCCCCAGTGGTAGTATACAGCAGCCCCAGAGGTATATACAGCAGCCTCAGTGGTAGTATACAGCATCCCCAGAGGTATATACAGCAGCCCCAGTGGTAATATACAGCAGCCCCAGAGGTATATACAGCAGCCCCAGTGGTAGTATACAGCAGCCCCAGAGGTATATACAGCAGCCCCAGTGGTAGTATACAGCAGCCCAGAGGTATATACAGCAGCCCCAGTGGTAGTATACAGCAGCCCCAGAGGTAGTATACAGCAGCCCCAGAGGTATATACAGCAGCCCCAGTGGTAGTATACAGCAGCCCCAGAGGTATATACAGCAGCCCCAGTGGTAGTATACAGCAGCCCCAGAGGTAGTATACAGCAGCCCCAGAGGTATATACAGCAGCCCCAGTGGTAGTATACAGCAGCCCTAGAGGTATATACAGCAGCCCCAGTGGTAGTATACAGCAGCCCCAGAGGTATATATAGCAGCCCCAGTGGTAGTATACAGCAGCCCCAGAGGTATATACAGCAGCCCCAGTGGTAGTATACAGCAGCCCCAGAGGTAGTATACAGCAGCCCCAGAGGTATATACAGCAGCCCCAGAGGTATACAGGCCCCCCCTCATCAGTATCCAGGGCCCCCCCCCATGCTCCGCAAACCTGTAAAGTAAGATGATTATACTTATCACTGTCCTGTCGCCGCCGTCCCCACCACTGCCATCGCGCTCCTCCGTCTTCATCCAGCGTCTTCCGGCTTCCTGTGGTCGGCGCAGGCAATGACGTCATTGCGTGCGCCCGCCGGAGGAAGCTGGAAGAAGACGGATGAAGCCGGAGGAGCGCGATGACAGCTGCTGGGACGGCGGCGACAGGACAGTGATAAGTATAATTATCTTACTTTACAGGTTTGCGGAGCATGGGGGGAACCCTGGATACTGATGGGGGGGGCCTGTATACCTCTGGGGGGGGGCGCCCGTGTAGTGACTCGTGTATAAGCCGAGGGGGGAACTTTTCAGCCCAATTTTTGGGCTGAAAAACTTGGCTTATACGCGAGTATATACGGTATGTGTATCTACACCTGTTTATGCCATACTGCACAAAAATAGAGACATTTAGCAGTAGATTGCAGCATTGAATCTCCTGAGCTACTCCTCCAAAACGTCAAGGAATGTCTCAATTGGAGTAGTCCTAACTCTACGTATTTTTATAATTCTGATGTGTCCTGTAGACAGCATAATACAATTTAGAAAGGACCAATTAAAAAAGCAAACACTCACCCATACATGTCAGACATAGCTTCCCATGCTGCAAGGAGGTCCAGTGGATGAAGAGCTACTGAGGCCCAGACACCTGCAGCTTGCACCACAGGTGTCTGGGCTATTTCACAGTTTAACCCCCACCAGACCATCCCAACCTCATGGGTAAAGCATGTCAAGTCTGGGTGAATGAAGCTCCAATTGAGACATTCCTTGACGTTTTGAAGGAGTAGCTCAGGAGATTCAATGCTGCAATATCCTGCTAAATGTCTCTATTTTTGTGCAGTATGGCATAAACAGGTGTAGATACACATATATATTTTTTTGCAATTTCCGGCTGTGCTGGCATCTTGTTTTTCTCTGGGTGTAATTCTCAGTATCTGTATTATTCTGTATATATACACTATACAGTACCACTTTTTCTGTCCTGTATACTGGTTGTAATTCTCTGTATCTGTATTATTCTGTATATATACACTGCACAGTACCACTTCTCCTGTCCTGTATACTGGGTGTAATCCTCAGTATCTGTATTATTCTGTATATATACACTGCACAGTACCACTTTTTCTGTCCTGTATACTGGGTGTAATCGTCAGAGAAAACAGGGGGAACCAGCACAGCCAAAAATTGCTGAAAAAATAAATGTGTAAGTACACCTGTCACTACAATACTGCATACAAATAAAGACATTCCGCAAAAGACTACTAAAATAATCTTTTGAGCCACTCTCCCACATCAAGGAATGTCTCAGATAGAGTGGTCCTACTCTACATATTTTTACATTTTTGATGTGTCCGTAGACAATATAATATAAAATAAAGAGGACCATATAAAGCTAACACTCGCCTATACAAGTCAGACAATGCTTCCCAAGGTGCCAGGTGGGTCAGTGAATGAAGAGCAACTGAGGCCCCCACACCTGCGGCCTCCACCACAAGTGTTTGGGCTATTTCACAGTTAACCCTCACCGACCCAACCAGCTCTTATGGGTAAAAGCACGTCAGGTTCAGGTGAGTGTAGCTGCAATAAACTAGCCTGAGGACAGGAAGAGGTAACCGTATGTGAACAGTTACTAAAAATAATGGAGTAAATGCAGATGGAAAACAGACAATATTTGGTGTGCACGGCAAGTGGTGGTCAGCCACTAAACCATACCAGAGAGAAAACAGGGGGAGCCAGCACAGCCGAAAATTGCTGAAAAAATAAATGTGTAAGTACACCTGTCACTACCATACTGCATACAAATAAAGACATTTCGCAAAAGATTACCGAAATAATCTTTTGAGCCACTCTCCCACGTCAAGGAATGTCTCAGATAGAGTGGTCCTACTCTACATATTTTTAAATTTTTGATGTGTCCGTAGACAGCATAATATGATATAAAATAAAGAGGACCATATTAAACTAACACTCACCTATACAAGTCAGACAATGCTTCCCAAGGTGCCAGGTGGGTCTGTTAATGGGACTATTCTGTCAGATAATACTCAGTTTCTTTCTGAAAATGATTGCAATCACAAATTCTTTGGTATTATTATCTTCATTTAATTTGTCTTCAATGAAAAAACACAAAAAGAATTGTCCTAAAGCCAAATTGGATCTAATTCCACACCAAACATAAAAAAGGGGGTGGACAAAAGTATTGGCACTGTTAGAAAAATCATGTGATGCTTCTCTAATTTGTGTAATTAACAGCACCTGTAACTTACCTGTGGCACCCAACAGGTGTTGGCAATAACTAAATCACACTTGCAGCCAGTTGACATGGATTAAAGTTGACTCAACCTCTGTCCTGTGTCCTTGTGTGTACCACATTGAGCATGGAGAAAAGAAAGAAGACCAAAGAACTGTCTGAGGACTTGAGAAACCAAATTGTGAGGAAGCATGAGCAATCTCAAGGCTACAAGTCCATCTCCAAAGACCTGAATGTTCCAGTGTCTACCGTGCGCAGTGTCATCAAGAAGTTTAAAGCCCATGGCACTGTGGCTAATCTCCCTAGATGTGGACAGAAAAAAAAAATTGACAAGAGATTTCAACGCAAGATTGTGCGGATGGTGGATAAAGAACCTCGACTAACATCCAAACAAGTTCAAGCTGCCCTGCAGTCTGAGGGTCCAACAGTGTCAACCCGTACTATCCGTCGGCGTCTGAATGAAAAGGGACTGCATGGTAGGATACCCAGGAAGACCCCACTTCTTACCCCGAGACATAAAAAATCCAGGCTGGAGTTTGCCAAAACTTACCTGAGAAAGCCTAAAACGTTTTGGAACAATGTTCTCTGGTCAGATGAGACAAAAGTAGAGCTTTTTGGGTAAAGGCATCAACATAGAGTTAACAGGAGAAAAAAAGAGGCATTCAAAGAAAAGAACACGCTCCCTACAGTCAAACATGGCGGAGGTTCCCTGATGTTTTGGGGTTGCTTTGCTGCCTCTGGCACTGGACTGCTTGACTGTGTGCATGGCATTATGAAGTCTGAAGGCTACCAACAAATTTTGCAGCATAATGTAGGGCCCAGTGAGAGAAAGCTGGGTCTCCCTCAGAGGTCATGGGTCTTCCAGCAGGACAATGACCCAAAACAAACTTCAAAAAGCACTAGAAAATGGTTTGAGAGAAAGCACTGGAGATTTCTAAGGTGGCCAGCAATGAGTCCAGACCTGAATCCCATAGAACACCTGTGGAGAGATCTAAAAATGGCAATTTGGTGAAGGCACCCTTCAAATATCAGGGACCTCGAGCAGTTTGCCAAAGAAGAATGGTCTAAAATTCCAGCAGAGCATTGTAAGAAACTCATTGATGGTTACCGGAAGCGGTTGATCGCAGTTATTTTGGCTAAAGGTTGTGCAACCAAGTATTAGGCTGAGGGTGCTAATACTTTTGTCTGGCCCATTTTTGGAGTTTTGTATGAAATGATCAATGTTTTGCTTTTTGCTTCATTCTCTTTTGTGTTTTTTCATTTAAGACAAATTAAATGAAGATAATAATACCAAAGAATTTGTGATTGCAATCATTTTCAGGAAGAAACTGAGTATTATCTGACAGTATTGCAGGGGTGTCAATACTTTTGGCCACAACTGTACTTCCTCTCCACACATCCCCAATTCCCTGGTTCCTCCTTCCAGACAGGATCAGGGGCTGTGCTCTACCATAGGAGCAATCTAACCCTGACCTGGGCCTAGTGTAGAGCGCGGCCTTGGAGTCCCAATACCGGTATGTGTCCCCCTTACCCGAGAGTGGGGTACTACACCTCAACAGGGGTGCAGAACCTCTGTGGTGACTGGATCCGCAGGGGCGCCACATATGCAGCACACAAAGGACAGACGCCCCCTAGACGGCTCAGCCGCATCTGGCAATAGAGCCATGGGGGAGGTGATTGGTGGTATTTATAAGCACAAGATAGTGATATAGAAGATGAGCGAATGAAAAGCAGGATGAGAATAATGGGCAGCGTACCTGGGTAGCTAGTCTGACCCTGCACTGAGATCCCTATCTGACCCTGCTCCCATAGGTTGCTCCCACCAGCCCTGAGCTACTCCCGATCACCTCCACCCACAGAGCAGGATAAAAACAGCAAGTTTCCCAAGATGGCAATCTTCAAGGGTAACAATTGCAGGAAAGCTTCAGCAGACTACAAGAATGTCTTACTGCACACTCGGTCAGAGCAGAGTGAAACTATCAGTGACACCTGTTGGCAGGAAGTGGAACTATTTAAATGCTGGGGGAGTGGTCAGGCACTCTGACACACCCACTCACCTGAAGAGCCCTAAAAGCAACTACTGCAGCAGAACTGATATTAACTCAAAAGGTGCCAAAGGAAAAAGACACACATTTATCTGCAGCTGAGCATTTCACATGGACTGCAGAGCAGTCAACACGTGACATGCAGGATTAGAAGACGACTGTTCGGGAATCGCTTCTTGATCACCATTAAACTAGTGTCACATACCTCCTAAGGAATCAGGCGATAGGTTGCAAAGCACGACAACCGTATCAGTGCAAGCATACAGAGGAAGACAATACGACCGTGACCCTTAAGGAGGTGCTGCCTGGGTCTCGTACCTTGTTATACTCCTAGCTCAAACTCACCTAGATGTTCCCCCTTCCCTCCAAGGGAGTAAACGGGCTTGAGCAAGGAAACACAGAGAACCCATGCAAGGCAACAGGTGTAGCAGGGATCCAGATGCTAGAGTAATGACATCACAGCTTCATAACAGCGAGCACCCCTACCAGCAAGTACACAAGTTCTATCACTAGCATACAGTAAGTTTAGAGGTTGGTAGATATAGCGGAAGGGGAGGGTAATTACAGGCTACAGTTGAAGGTTAAGAGTATATGCATCCAGCAGTAAAAAGATTCAGCATAGCAGCACAAGCACATAGGTAAAATCATCAAGTGAGCTCTACAGAAAGCCTGTGATTAATTAAATGCTGAGACCTTCTGACCTCAGATCCCCTAAGACAGGATGCGGTCCACTCATGACACCAGTGTTCTGTCGACAATGCACCTTTACTTTTTAAAGGGTTTATTTCTAGTATATGCAGACAGGGAAGGGGATTGTAGTCATTTGCTTTCTGTTTAATGAGAGTGTTTTCTAAATCCGTGTTCAGATTGTTTTCAGTCTTTCAGTATGGGTATGATTTGGAATCAATTGCCCATCACTAACGGGCGCACACTTACATCCATCCACTTGGCCCGAACTCTCTTTAAACTCTGTTTCTTTTGGAATGAATATTGAGGTTGGCTTAATTGTGCGTCCAAGTAAACCACCACAAAGGAAAACCCAGACGGCCATATGTGACAGGATGGGAGACGTGAGCTACTAGAAAGAGTATTTCATAGGCTGAGCCCTCGGCCCCTCCACCGCTCTTCACACTGTGCTTTACTAGACAATGTCTCACCAAATAGATGGGCACAAATATTTCATGAAAGTCAATGAATATTTTACGATAAGAAGTAAGACAGAGCAGTTTTTTTAATACTGTACTTCAGCATTGCAGAAATTTCCTAACATTAAAATATGCAAAGCTTCAAAAAGCTGTTAACTGGCAGACTTGTATGAAATATGTAACAGGAAATCGTTAGAACACTTCTGCATAATCAGATGAAGCTTTTAAGGTAGATGGGAGCCGTTAATCTGGAATTCACTCTTTTCTGTTACAGAAGTGCACCACCTTATAGGTCTGCGATACCTTACAGTATCCAGATATTGCAAGTCCATCAGTACAATGAGTGATTCCTTTTGTCTTAATTTATACTCATTGCTTATTTTTTATTTTAATGTTTTCAAAAAAGGGACAAAATTTCAGGGCACTTGTAAGTCGCAAATTTTGATGGGGTATTATATGGGCTGCAAAGTGGTGCTCGGAAGAGGAAGTCAGGAAAAAGTGCTCCATGGCTGTGGTGCCTTTCCGGCAAAAGACCTGCAAAAAGGTGATTAGTGCCGTTCCATTGGGTCATACCTCAGCCATCCAGTCTTTACCTATCCTCCAAGTAGTCTGTCACTATCTACCTGTCCTGCATGTGTCGCACCCACTAGGGACCGGGGTACTCGGGACCAGACAGTGCTGTCTTCGGGGGGTGGCCACGGTGGTGTGGCTTGGCTCCGTGGCCCCAGGTGCAGCAAACAAAAAGGGGTTTTAGAAAAGAGTTAATAAAGTTTGTGTGGTGTAATTCGTGATGCTACCCGTGGGTCGTGGCCAATGTGGCCACCGCTGCCGTGGAATGTGCCGGGGACGGTGGTAGTGGTGACATGGGTAGGGCTGGGTCCCCGGGCAGAGGGAGATGTCTGCGCGCCCGAGATGCTGCACTTCCTTCTTCACACAGCTCCTCTAACCAGCGCGCACAGGCAGCAGGAGTATAGCTCCGCTGGTGAGCCACTTTAATTATCGTCCCAGTAAAGCACACACAGTCCTTTGGGTTGGCCCGTGATTTTACTTTCAACACTCACAGTTACAGTTCACAGCTTTCTAGCACTGTACGGTGTACCGGGCCCTCTTAGCAGTCATGGGCTCGGTTTTTTACTGCAGCAGGAACAGTTCCTCTGCGTCACTTCCCTCTGTGTACCTTTCGGGCTTTTCTGTTCTCTCCTCTCTCTTGGCTACGGGTTTGGTCTGGCCGTCACGGGCTCTACAGTGAGTCATCCCACACTCTGGGTCACTAGCCCTAGTCCAATGGCTTTGTCCTACTCCTTACCAGTAGTTGGGTCTTGGGGACTTGGAGTTCCCGCACCCTGCCGGGATGTCTTGTGGTTAGGGACGTAAAACGGTCATGGCCACATCTACAGAGCCGGTACTCTGGTTCTCTGGCTCAGCCACCAGTGACCCGGGTTAGTTGGGCTCACTTGGCTCCTTCAGTCTCTTTCAGCTTTTTGGGTTCCTGGCCGACCATTAGTAGTGCAGGTGAGGTGGTTGACAGGGTAGGGGGAACTCGGATACCGGGGCTGATGGCGACTTGGATGGGAGATCAAGGCTGGTCAGTCCCCGGTCCCGTGCCTTGGACCCTCAATGGCGGGGATGGTGGGGGATGAAGGTGGTGAAGGGGATTGGTTACGTGATGCCACCTGTGGTACCTGGTAAACTGCATACCAGCGCTGCGGCCTGCCACTGAGGTGATGGAGGTACAGCTCAGTGTAGTACAGCTCCCCACAGGTGGAGCTTTACCTCAGGGCAGCAGGTATGGATGAGGGGAGTCGTTGTGTAGCGTCTGCGGTTAATGCCGTGGATGGCGGCGGTTAAACAGGCACATGCACACACAGTAGTCTTTGTTTCGGAACCTTTTACTGATGACGGATAACAGGTACAGTCCAGAGAAGTCCCCGGTGCAATTCGGAACTTTCACCTTGGAGAGTTGTGAGGCCTCCTCTGTCACTGTGTACTGTGGTTTTGGGGTAAATTCTGCCTCTGACTGAACTCACCGCTCTTCCTCTCAGGGCTTTGCTCTATAACTGACAATGAGGTCCTTCTGCGGGGTCCCTATTCCTCCTTTGGCCCCTGGTCCTGTGTTTGGTCAGTTTTGAGTGTCTCTTTCTAGTCACCTCAGGGAAATTTGGTCCTCCTGGTCCTTTCGGGCTTTTTACTGCTGCACTGGATGCTTTGCAGTGACTGACTCCGGTGTCCGGGTGAGCTACAGGGAAACCAGATTTGTTCCCTCCTTTAATTCTCCTATTTCTCCACTGGCCTCCGACCCTCTCCCAAGGGTGCAGCACAGCTGGGTCAGTGTTCCCTGGTCCTGGATCGTTCCCAGCGACCAGCTCCTCACTCCTGCTCTTTCCTCTCTCTGGAACTAACTGAAACTAACTACTAACTGACTCCTCCCCTCAGGCCTGGATCTTATAAAGGAGATCTGGCTTAAGGTAGCCAGTAGAGCTCCCCCTTCAGGTCTGGGTTGGAAGGTGTTGTGTGCTGTGTGTGCCAAGGTGTAAATCCCTCCTTGCATCGGTGGATCCTGTGGCAATCCCTTGCAGGGGTGCCACACAGGCCGCCAGGCCCCATCGTTCTCTCTGTCTGTCGCAGTCTGAACTTAGCTGTGGGGTGTCTCGGCTTGGGGAGGCTTCCCTACTCCTCCACCCTCCAGGGATTCACTCGATCGACCCGCCCAACTTAGTATTCCAGTGTTTACTACTGTTCCTCCACCCACTATCTGGGTTCTGTCTACTTCCCACCCACTTGTGCTACCCCAGCCACCCCTCGCCCGACATAGAGTGACTTGGGCTAAGGGGCGGGGTATGTGTGGATGTTGTTTTGAATTGACTGTCTTACCTGTCCCGCTGCAGTTCATCCTGTGGCCTCCTGATTGCAGGGGCGTCACACATGTGTAGCGCAGGATCTGTCACTTTCTACCAATCCTCTATGTGTAGATTGGGGTCTGTCATTCTCTCCCTGTTTTCCATGCGTAGTGTTGGGTTTGTCATTCTCTAAGGGAACCCCATGTGTAGTGCGGGGTTTGTCACTCTCTTCTTATGTCGAGCCCACTGGGACGGGATACTCGGTACCGGACCGGGGTTGCTATGGGGGATGTCACAGAGGTCCTGGTCCAGACCGTGTCCCGGGCCCTGGCAAGTAAAAGGGGAATATTTACAGGGGATAATAGTTTGTCGTGACGCCACCCACGGCTTGTGGTGAATAATGGGACCACTGCTACTGCAGAACCTCCGGGGATGATGTTAAAGCAGCTATAGATGGAATAGTTCTCCGCGGGTAGAACTTAGTTCCCCGGGGCAGTGATGATGTTGGTGTATTGTGTAGGCTTGTAGTAGGTGCAGTTCACATACGGTCCTGCTGCTGCAGCCTTCCTTCGTTCAGTGTCCAGAGCTGACAGGCTGTGGCTCTCCAGGCTGGATCCCCCTCTGCAGTCCTGTTGGAGGGAATCATGAGCAGGCAATAGAGAATCATGCAAGGGAGTCAGAGGCAGGGTTCACCATGTTTACTTAGCAGTTTGTTCAGCATAACAGCTCAGTTACAGTTCAAGGTACAGGTCTTTACACGGGTTACAACTGTCCCCTCCGGGTTCCTCTTTACTCCCTGCAGCCAGGTTGTTACTCTCTGTGACCCCTCACTCTTTCTCTGCCCTTTCCAGGCTTTACTCTCTTTCTCTCTCACTGTGTGCATCTCCGGACAGTATGGTGGTGGCTCGGACTCCTGTGGGTCCTCGTCGTCGCCACTGAGCTGCCTGTCCTTTGGGGTAGGAACTCCAACTTGGAGCTAGAGTTCCCCGTCGGTAGTCTGAAGAAACCGGGTGAATCGTCAGTCCCCTTTAGAGCTGACACTCTGCTACTAGCCTAGCCTCCAATAGTCCTGCTGTGCTAGGCTCTATCAGGCTCCCTTCTACCGTGTGACTCATGTTCCATAAGAAGGCTACTCCGCCGGCAGTCGGTCATCTCAGCCGTGTTTCTAGGACCCAGTATCACTGGTCTTCTCTTCCCTCACACTCCTCCGGTGCTGGCTCCGGATGGGTTTTCTCTCTGTGACTGCACTGGCTCTTCAGATTCTGCGCTCCTTACACCCCACTCTTCCAGGACGTGTGCTTCTTGTATGTACTGCTCAGCCTACCTCGGCCTACTGACTGCTTCCTCCTCCCCTTCTCTATTTCTACCATCTATCACCTGACCTGCTTGCTGTCCCACCCTCTGTTCTCTAAACCCACCACCCCTTGCCCGCTTAGAGTCCCGGGCTCCGGGTTGGATGCTGCCCTCTAGTGGTGTGTGGGTTGTCTGTGAGGGTGTTGTGGTGCAACTGTCTTCCTATCTTACCTGGCTGCAGTTCCCTATGTGGCCTCCTGGTCGCAGGGGCGCCACACCTGTCCTCCATGTGTAATGTGGGGTCTGTCAGTATCTACTTGTCCTCCATGCGTTGTGCAGGATCTGTCACTTACTACCTATCCTCTATGTGTAGTTTGGGGTCTGTCACTCTCTCCCTGTTCTCCATGCGTAGTGTGGGGTCTGTCATTCTCTACCTGTCCTTCATGTGTAGTGCGGGACCTGTCACTCTCTATCTGTCTTCCATGTGTAGTGTGGGGTCTGCCCCTCTCTACCAATCCTCTGTGTGTCATGTGGGTATAAAAGGTAATGAGATATAGAAATTGGTTGCGCCACGCTGCTTTATGTTTTATATCCAACCTCTGTTAAATCACCGTTACACTCACCTTTTCCTGTTGTGCTGTCCGCACAACAGGGGGGCTCACGTAGTGAGTGCACGGGGTCTCTCTCTGGACGGTGTGGATTTCTTTCCCTTTTTCCTCGGTGTCCGCCTGTGTAATTGCACGTGATTCGTCACGTGTTTTCCTCTCCTCTGTTAGATTTGTCTTCTCCTCCGGAGCTGCTCCACCGCTCTCCCCATAGGGAGATGGATATGCAGGCAATGGAATAAAACGATGTTTGGGTGAGCGCTGGGATATGAAGACAGCTACACTTCAACAAGTATTTTACCTGTAAGTTTATTGTTCAAATCACACTAGGTCCTCTCCCACAACATGTTTCGACGCTCAGGGCGTCTTCCTCAAGTGGATCACTTGAGGAAGACGCCCTGAGCGTCGAAACATGTTGTGGGAGAGGACCTAGTGTGATTTGAACAATAAACTTACAGGTAAAATACTTGTTGAAGTGTAGCTGTCTTCATATCCTAGCGCTCACCCAAACATCGTTTTATTCCAATGTGGGTATAAAAGGGTCAGAGGTGTTATCACCCCGTCACCCAAGGGATACCTTTAAGTTTTGCCTCAGTACGGAGAAGTTGTATGTTCCATCATGTGTATGTGACCCTCTACTGGTTACAGGCGAATACTGCTCCCTCAACCCATTAGTAGTGGGTGTTCCTTGTGGGCGCTGCATAGTAAATAAAAGGGGTATGGAAGATGGGAATTGCCCAGTAGGAGATTGTATCAGGAGGCAAAACCCAATCTAAATTGTTCAGTCCCTGAGAGTTACTCTGGGAATCAGCCCAACATTTGGACTATGGAACAGAACCTCATCCAAGCATGTTTCCCCAGTGTTGGTGCTTGATATCCACCCCTGGCAGATAGCCACCATCTGGGTATCTTCTCTGGTGTTGGTTCGGTGGGCGCCAGAGCAGAGGTTCAAAGACAGATGGAACACCATTGTGAGCGCAGTGAAGGAGTACTGTCTGGTGGCACCCCGGTGGTCCTATGGACACATCCCCATCAGTGTGGTTGGGATAGAATTGAACAAAAGACTTTGAATTCACCATGATGCTTATGGCCACGAGTTGGGAGGTACCAGGACAAGGGGAGCAGCCTGCAGCTTAACGTGTCAATGTAAATAGTCCAACCCCAACAAACTTATTCAACCGTGACAGTTAAAAAGACCTTAAAAACATTTTGTAATGCCCACAGGTTCATGGTGAAGAGTAGTGGACTCACTAGACCACTGATGATGCAGAGGTAGCTGAATACCCGATACTCAAAAGACAGAAGAATGAGCTTCATAAAACCAAAGATATTTATTGAAGCAAGTGAAACAACTGAGGGAAGGTATATGAGGGGAGTACCCTCTGGATCACAACACTGTACCAATTACTGGAGCCCCGGCTAGGGTTACCCCAATACAGGGATTCCTCCCGTTACAACACCAAGGTGGTCTGAATGCTGCAAATCCCGGACCAGAGGGGCGACCCGTAGAGACCCAATAGAAGAAACCGGAATACTGGCTCTGTTAGAGGAGGGGATCCTGGAGACTCTGTGTGATCTTGGAAAGGCTTTGCCAGCCTGGAGTGGAATCCGAAGTGTCCTGAGGGAGCCAGGATGGAGAACAGCCAACAGAGGATTCTGTGGAGATAGCGGTGTTAGTATAATCGAAAGCAACAAACTTCCAAATGCAGAGCACAGCAGAGTGTGACCTGAGCAGGAGGCAAGATCATCCAGACTGATGATGTTGCCCAGGCACTGTTCAAAAGGGGAGTGAGCCTTTTATGCACAGAGCATCACAGCAGAGACAGCCCTAATAGAGAACAGGTGCTCTGCTGCTTTAAGTATGTGCAGGAGGTGGAGCGCGGCTCCTAAGAGCATTCCTAGGAGAACTGCCAAGTGAGCACAGGTTACTAGCAGAGAAAGGAGCTGCAGATCGTCTTGAGCCATGGACAGAGTGAGAAATACCATTAGAGCTAAGTGATAGGCGCCCATCTCCCTGCACAGCGGAGACAGGGCCCGTAAATGAGCGTATGACAGTAACCCTTCCCCCTTACACACCCCTTCAAACCTGCCAGGAACTTCCTAAGAAGGACCGGAGCATCAATGTTCTCCTCTAGCTCCCAGGATCTCTCCTCAGGACTGTATCCCTTCCAATCGACCAGAAAGAGCATCCTGCCACCTCTCTTCTTCATGGCCAGGATGTTCTTAAAGGGATCCTGTCACCCCCAAAACACCTCCTAAGCTCTTAAAACCTGTCCCTAGTGCATATTAACACTTTCCCTACACTCCTTTTTGCTCCTAAATGCACCTAATCAAAGTGAAGAAAAACGTTTTATAAGTACCTGATTATTGATGCTAATGAGTGACTATCTATTCATAGTCACTCATCCAGGCAGCCCCTCTTCATGATATCACGCCTATTCAGGCGTGATCTTCCTAATAGATTCAAAATCGCGCCTCTCTGCGCGCCTCCCCACTGTCCCATTACGCACGGGCTTCAGATGGGGCATTATGACGCGATTCGCGTCATTTCCTAGCGCCGGGTGACGTAGTACACCCGCGCCGCTCGCTTTGAGCTTCAAGTGCCCCACTGCGCATGCGTGCGGGAGCGCACTGCGCATGCGTGCGGGAGCCGGAACAGAGCGGCCTGTGTCTCCGGATCGCAGGCACAGAAGAGGATTCCATTCCTCATAACAACAGTACGGCGGTCCCATTACAAACCCCTAAGTTAGGGGTTTGTAATGGGACCGCCGTACTGTTGTTATGAGGAATGGAATCCTCTTCTGTGCCTGCGATTTGGAGACACAGGCCGCTCTGTTCCGGCTCCCGCACGCATGTGCAGTGAGGCACTTGAAGCTCAAAGCGAGCGGCGCGGGTGTATACGTCACCTGGCGCCAGGAAATGACGCGAATCGCGTCATAATGCCCCATCTGAAGCCCGTGCGTAATGGGACAGTGGGGAGGCGCGCAGAGAGGCGCGATTTTGAATCTATTAGGAAGATCACGCCTGAATAGGCGTGATATCATGAAGAGGGGCTGCCTGGATGAGTGACTATGAACAGGGCCGGCCCTTGGCATGTGCGAGTCGTGCGGCCGCACAGGGCGCCACGCTCCAGGGGGCGCCGCAGGGAGACAGCTGTCATTGTTATTTGCTGCCCTGCTCCCGCTCCCAGGGGCTTTGCTAGATCTGTGCGGCTGCTAGTAGACAGAGGACGGCATCCGCAGGGGCGCCCGGTGGTAGCGCGGGCTCCCTGCTGATGCCACTCTCTCTACTATAGTCCTGGCCGCTGCTGCTGCCGCCGCGTTATCCCCCCCCCCCCCTGCAGTGTGAGCCCACCTGTGGAGCTGCACAGGCCTGTGCTTACAGGACCTGTGATGATGTCAATGAAGGGGGAGGAGTCAAGGATCACATGATCAGCATCTCCGAGTATGCAGGGCAGCTTCCACCAAGCAGGAAGTGAAGAGGTAAAGAAATGAGTTTGTGAAAAGAGGTGAGTTTGTGTGGGATCAAGAGGGATGTATAGTGTGAATGTAGCAGAGCTGCGTGTGTATGAGGTGTTCGGAGCGGAGCCGAGTGTGTATGAGGTGTATGAAGCGGAGCCGAGTGTGTACGAGGTGTACGGAGCAGAGCCGAGTGTGTACGAGGTGTACGGAGCAGAGCCGAGTGTGTACGAGGTGTACGGAGCAGAGCCGAGTGTGTACGAGGTGTACGGAGCAGAGCCGAGTGTGTACGAGGTGTACGGAGCAGAGCCGAGTGTGTACGAGGTGTACGGAGCAGAGCCGAGTGTGTACGAGGTGTACGGAGCAGAGCCGAGTGTGTACGAGGTGTACGGAGCAGAGCCGAGTGTGTACGAGGTGTACGGAGCTGAGCCGAGTGTGTACGAGGTGTACGGAGCTGAGCCGAGTGTGTACGAGGTGTACGGAGCTGAGCCGAGTGTGTACGAGGTGCACGGAGCTGAGCCGAGTGTGTACGAGGTGCACGGAGCTGAGCCGAGTGTGTACGAGGTGCACGGAGCTGAGCCGAGTGTGTACGAGGTGCACGGAGCTGAGCCGAGTGTGTACGAGGTGCACGGAGCTGAGCCGAGTGTGTACGAGGTGCACGGAGCTGAGCCGAGTGTGTACGAGGTGCACGGAGCTGAGCCGAGTGTGTACGAGGTGCACGGAGCTGAGCCGAGTGTGTACGAGGTGCACGGAGCTGAGCCGAGTGTGTACGAGGTGCACGGAGCGGAGCCGAGTGTGTACGAGGTGCACGGAGCGGAGCCGAGTGTGTACGTGGTGCACGGAGCGGAGACGCGTGTGTACGTGGTGCACGGAGCAGAGACGCGTGTGTACGAGGTGTACGGAGCGGAGACGCGTGTGTACGAGGTGTACGGAGCGGAGACGCGTGTGTACGAGGTGTACGGAGCGGAGCCGAGTGTGTACGAGGTGTACGAGCAATGCCGCGTGTGTACGAGGTGTACGGAGCAATGCCGCGTGTGTACGAGGTGTACGGAGCAGTGCCGCGTGTGTAAGAGGTGTACGGAGCGGAGACGTGTGTACGAGGTGTACGGAGCGGAGCCGAGTGTGTAGGAGGTGTACGGAGCGGAGCCGAGTGTGTAGGAGGTGTACGGAGTGGAGCCGAGTGTGTACGAGGTGTACGGAGCGGTGCCGTGTGTGTAGGAGGTGTACGGAGTGGAGCCGCATGTGTACGAGGTGTATGGAGCGGAGCTGTATCTGTACGAGGTGTACAGAGCGGAGCCGCGTGTGTACAGAGTGGAGCTGAGTGTGTATGAGGTGTACTGAGCAGAGTAACGTGTGTACGGAGCTGAGCCACGTGTATGTTATGTGCGGAGCCGTGTGTTTCCAGAGTGGAGCCGAGTGTGTACGAGGTGTACGGAGCAGAGCCGAGTGTGTACGAGGTGTACGGAGCAGAGCCGAGTGTGTACGAGGTGTACGGAGCAGAGCCGAGTGTGTACGAGGTGTACGGAGCAGAGCCGAGTGTGTACGAGGTGTACGGAGCGGAGCCAAGTGTGCAAGAGGTGTACAGAGCGGAGCCGAGTGTGTACGGAGTGGAGCTGAGTGTGTATGAGGTGTACTGAGCAGAGTAACGTGTGTACGGAGCTGAGCCACGTGTACGAGGTGTGCGGAGCCGTGTGTTTCCAGAGTGGAGCCGAGTTTGTACGAGGTGTACCAAGCAGAGCCATGTGTGTACGAGGTGTATGGAGCGGAGCCACGTGTGTACGAGGTGTACGGAGCGGAGCCGTGTGTGTACGAGGTGTATGGAGCGGAGCCGAATGTGTACGAGATGTATGAAGCGGAGCCGAATGTGTACGAGGTGTATGGAGTGGAGCCGAGTGTGTACGAGGTGTATGGAGTGGAGCCGAGTGTGTACGAGGTGTATGGAGCAGAGCCGCGTGTGTACGAAGTGTACGGAGCGGAGCATTATACTATATGGAGGAATGTGGGGGTGTATTGTACTATATGTCATGCTTTAAGTGTGCAATATACTATACGGAGGACTGTGGCGTGCATTATACTAAATGGAGGACTTTGGGTGTGCATTCTAGATAGAGAACTGTGTGGGTGCATTATTCTATATGGAGAAATGTGGGGGTGCATTATTCTATATGGAGGTCTGTGGGTGTGCAATCTTGTATATAAAAGCCGGAAGGATTTGTGACCTCACATCCGTCACTTTGTCCCAACGTCCGGCAGAGCTATACCCGCTCAGGGTGAGCCAAGATGGCGGCCGTAAGCGGGAGTCGGGACTCATAGAGCCCGCTACGCTTATGGCAGCCCCTAACACATACACACACCACACACACACCACACACACAACACACGCACACACAGTCCCTATACTTACCACCTCTCCTCCGTCTTCTCCACCGCCGACATGTCGCCGCCCCTGGAGAACTGGATCCAATACGGTGTCCGGGAAGTCTCGCGAGACTTCCCGGACGCCATATTGGATCCATGGCTCCAGGGGTGGCGACATACTTTCTCCAAGATGGCGTCCGGGAAGTCTCGCGAGAGTTCCCGGACGCCATATTGGATCCAGTCCTGGGTGCAGCGACATGTCGGGACTCAGGAAGACGCAGGCACCAGGGAAGAAGCAGGGACGGTGGTAAGTATATCGGAGTGTGTGTCCGTCCGCCCCACCGCTGACCACTCTGCCCACCGCTGACCACTCTGCCCACCGCTGACCACTCTGCCCTGCGCTGACCACTCTGCCCACACAGCGCTGCTGCGCTGACCACTCTGCCCACACAGCGCTGCTGCGCTGACCACCCTGCCCACACAGCGCCGCTGCGCTCACCACCCTGCCCACACAGCCCCGCTGCACTGACCACCCTGCCCACCCCGCTGCTGCGCTGACCACCCTGCCCACACAGCGCCGCTGCGCTGACCACCCTGCCCACACAGCGCCGCTGCGCTGACCACCCTGCCCACACAGCGCCGCTGCGCTGACCACCCTGCCCACACAGCGCCGCTGCGCTGACCACCCTGCCCACACAGCGCCGCTGCGCTGACCACTCTGCCCACCGCACTCGCTGCTAACCACTGAGCCACAGCCCAGTGCTAACCACTGAGCCACCGCGCAGTGCTAACCACTGAGCCACCGCGCAGTGCTAACCACTGAGCCACCGCGCACTGCTAACCACTGAGCCACCGCGCACTGCTAACCACTAAGCTGCCTTACAGTGCTCCATCCACCCTCACCCCGCCGCTTTGTCCTCCATCATCCTCCCACCGCTCTGTGCTCCGTCCTCCCCCTGCCTGTACCATTCCATCCTCCTCCATCGCTTCCTCCTCCTTCCTTTGTCCGCCTCCTCTCCACCACTCCATCCTCCCCCTGCCTGGGCTGCTCCATCCTCCTCCACCCCACCGCTTCGTCCTCTGTTCTCCCCCTGCCGCTCTGTCCTCCCCCTGCCGCTCTGTCCTCCCCCTGTTGTTCCGTCCTCCCCCTGCCTGTGCCGCTCCATCCTCCCCCACCGCTTCCTCCTCCTTCCTTTGTCCTCTTCACCTCCGCCACTCCATCCCCCGTCCTCCCCTGCCCGTGCTGCTTCGTCCTCCCCCACCTCGCTGCTTCATCCCACACCCTCCTCCCTCCCGCCACTCTGTGCTTAGTCCTCCCCATGCCGCTTCGTCCTCCCCCTGCCTGTGCCACTCCATCCTCCCCCACCCCACCGCTTCCTCCTTCTTCCTTTTCCTTCCTCACCTCCGCCACTCTATCCTCCATCCTCCCCCTGCCTATGCTGCTCCGTTCTCTCCCACCCCGCCGCTTCATCCTGTCCTCCACCCCCCCCGCCGCTCTGTGCTTCATCCTCCCCCTGCCGCTCCATCCTCCCCCACCGCAACACTTCCTCCTCCTTCCTTTGTCCTCCTCCCCTCTGCCACTCCATCCTCTGTCCTCCCCCTGCCTGTGCTGCTCCATCCTCCCCCACCCCGCCGCTTCATCCTCCGTCCTCCTCCCCCTGCCGCTCTGTGCTCCATCCTCCCCCTGCCGTTCCTTCCTCCCCCTGCCTGTGCTGCTACATCCTCCCACACCCCGCCGCTACCTCCTCTGTCCTCCATCCTCCTCCCCCCTGCTGTTCTGTCCTCCCTCCTGCCCCCTGCCACGCCGTTCTTCACCGGCCGCTCCTTCTTCAAAGTTCCTCCCAATTCAGCCCTCACCGCCTTCCCCATGCAATCTCTATTTCTATATTCTAAAATACCCGATGCGTTAGAATCGGGCCACCGAGAGTTCCCGGACGCAATATTGGATCCAGTCCTGGGTGTGGCGACATGTCGGCAGAACAGAGGACTCAGGAAGACGCAGGTGGCAGGGAAGAAGCGGGGACGGTGGTAAATATATCGGAGTGTGTGTCTGTGTGTGTGTGTCCGTCCCCCCCACCGCTGACCACCCTGCCCACGGCGCTGCGCTGCCCACGGCACTGCGCTGCCCACTCTGCCCACGGCGCTGTGCTGACCACTCTGCCCACGCACTCACTGCTAACCACTGAGCCACCGCACTCACTGCTAACCACTCAGCCACCGCGCAGTGCTAACCACTGAGCCACCACCCAGTGCTAACCACTGAGCCACCGCGCAGTGCTAACCACTGAGCCACCGCGCAGTGCTAACCACTGAGCCACCGCGCAGTGCTAACCACTGAGCAACCGTATACTCTGCTACCCACTGAGCCACCTGTATACACACAATTCATTTCATCGCACTCCCCTAACTATTAGTAAATAAACTATATATGGATTCTAGACTACCCGATTCTTTAGAATCGGGCCGCCATCTAGTATACTATATGTAGGACTGTGGTGGTGCATTATTCTATATTGAGGACTATGGGGGTGCATTATATTATATGGAGGTCTATTGGGGTGCATAATATATGGAGGAATTTGGGGGTGCAATATACTATGTGGAATACTATGGGGGGGGTTCTGTCAGGGATCAAATCTTGCTGGAGATTAGTCAGAAAGTCTGTTCCCTGAAGGCTTCTCCCTGCTGACTGCCTTGAGTGACCGGTCTCTCCGTATACACGCAAATGGGGTGAATTCACCAGGGACTAGCCTTTCTTGCTACTCTCCTATCTGTCTCGGTCCCCAGAAGCTTTTGGAGTATGTTCTTATTTGAAATGCTGCATTATTTAAGAGTCAACACCTCTATATACAGCAGATAAAACAGGATCCACCATTCACAATAGATGATGTCACAGCTCACCTCCTCCTCCTGTACAATGACTGATAACACCTCTATATACAGTAGATAACACAGGATCCACCATTCACAATAGATGATATCACAGCTCACCTCCTCCTCCTGTACAATGACTGATAACACCTCTATATACAGTAGATAACACAGGATCCACCATTCACAATAGGTGATATCACAGCTGACTTCCTCCTGTACAATGACTGATAACACCTCTATATACAGTATATAACACAGGATCCACCATTCACAATAGGTGATATCACAGCTCACCTCCACCTCCTGTACAATGACTGATAACACCTCTATATACAGTAAATAACACAGGATCCACCATTCACAATAGGTGATATCACAGCTCACCTCCTCCTCCTGTACAATGACTGATAACACCTCTATATACAGTAGATAACACAGGATCCACCATTCACAATAGATGATATCACAGCTCACCCCCTCCTCCTGTACAATAACTGATAACACCTCTATATACAGTAGATAACACAGGATCCACCATTCACAATAGGTGATATCACAGCTCACCTCCTCCTGTACAATGACTGATAACACCTCTATATACAGTAGATAACACAGGATCCACCATTCACAATAGGTGATATCACAGCTCACCTCCTCCTGTACAATGACTGATAACACCTCTATATACAGTAGATAACACAGGATCCACCATTCACAATAGGTGATATCACAGCTCACCTCCTCCTGTACAATGACTGATAACACCTCTGTATACAGTAGATAACACAGGATCCACCATTCACAATAGATGATATCACAGCTCACCTCCTCCTGTACAATGACTGATAACTCCTCTATATACAGTAGATAACACAGGATCCACCATTCACAATAGGTGATATCACAGCTCACCTCCTCCTGTACAATGACTGATAACACCTCTATATACAGTAGATAACACAGGATCCACCATTCACAATAGGTGATATCACAGCTCACCTCCTCCTCCTGTAAGATGACAGGTAACACCTCTATATATGGGAGGGTTGGTAATGACAGGTGGGAGAGGATATAGGTCTTGGGTCCCTGATTTTTTTCTGACCCTAGCATAGCAACGCCCCTCCCTGCTCTCCTTGAAGACCATGAATAGATCATGTACAAACATGTATGCTCATGTGTTCTGAGTAAGTAATGGCGTGGGGGCGCCATAAGGCAAATTCGCACAGGGCACCATTCAACATAAGGCCGGCCCTGACTATGAATAGATAGTCACTCATTAGCATCAATAATCAGGTACTTATAAAACGTTTTTCTTCACTTTGATTAGGTGCATTTAGGAGCAAAAAGGAGTGTAGGGAAAGTGTTAATATGCACTAGGGACAGGTTTTAAGAGCTTAGGAGGTGTTTTGGGGGTGACAGGATCCCTTTAACTTCATAGATGTCCTCGGCATTGACAGGAGAAGAAAAATTACCTGGGTCCTGAACGTAGCGACCGCAAACAACCAGATTCCACAGGGAGACATGGAAGGAGTTAGGGATCTGTAAGGAGGCAGGAAACCTCAAATGATAGCACACATCGTTGATCTGGCGCAGCACTTCAAAGAGACCGATGTAACGAAGGAACCTTAAGACAAATGTGTCTGGAAGACAGCCATACCTTATCTTCGAGTGGGAAAGGCAGTGGATCCAGACGTCTCTTATCCGCATGCTCCTTGGTATGACTCGAGGCCTGCTCCAGTGAAGTCCTGGCCTCTGTCCAGACCTTCGTGAAGTCCTTGATCAGGGACTCAGCTACAGGATTGCCGGAAGCGAGAGGCAATGGAGCCGGGATCCTAGGATGCTGTCCATACATATTAAAAAATGGAGAGTTGGAGGACGACTCATCAACATGATTGTTATAGGAAAACACCGCAAAACGGCAGCAGGTCAACCCAATCGCTGTGATGACTATCCACGAAGTGTCGCATATAGTTGGTGAGGACTAGATTTACTCTCTCCACTTGGCCATTAGATTGTGGATGGTAGGCTGAGGAGAAGTCCAGGGTGACATCCAACAGCTTACAGAGGGACCACCAGAATCAGGAGATGAATTGAACTCCTCTGTTGGAGACAATGTGGAGCGGAAGTCTGTGAAGTCGAAGGACATGCTAGATGAAGAGATCTGCAAGTTTAGGAGCAGAAGGGAGACCAGACAGCGGAGTGAAGTGTCCCATCTTGGAGAACCGGTGAACCACAACCCTGATGACAGTACTACCGGATGATGCAGGTAGATCCGTGATGAAGTCCATGACAATGTGTTGCCAGGGAGCAGATTGAATTGGGAACGGGAGAAGGCAACAAGCTGGCAGTTTCTTGAACGTTTTATTATAAGCACAGGAGGGACAGGCTGCAATGAAGTCCAGAACGTCTTGGCGCAAGGTGGACCACCAGTAGCGTCGAGATATCAGCTGAAGCGTCTTTTCTGGCCGGCTTCTTGTCTCTTTCAGTTACAAAAGTCTTATCTGGGGGGAAGCTGCGACAGCCTGACTGGAGCCACCGTGATAATCCTGGACGGTTCATTGATATGCTGAGGCACCTCTTCAAGATCATCTGACAGAAAGGACCTGGATAGCGCATCAGCTTTAATATTCTCTGCAGTACGGACATGGAGAATGAAATTGAACAGTGCAAAGAATAAGGTCCAACGAGCCTGGCGAGGGTTAAGTCTTTGTGCAGACTGAAGATATGACAGATTCTTATGAGCAGTGTAAATGATGACCGGATGAACCGCACCTTCAAGCAGTTATTGCCATTCTTCTAAGCCTAGCTTAATAGCCAGTAACTCTCTATCTCCAATTGAGTAGTTAAGTTTGCAGGGCAAAAATGCTTTCGAGAAGAAACCACAGGTCACCATCTTACCGGTAGACAGTTTTTGTGAGAGGACTGCTTCGGCTCCGGATGACGAAGCGTCCACTTCAAGGAAAAACTGCTTGTTGATCATTGGTCTGTGAAGAGCATAAGCAGTTGAGAAGGCTTGTTTGAGGCAGGTGAAAGCTGACTCGGCCTCTGAAGTCCAATTTTTTTGGCTGGAAACCTTTACAAGTCAGAGCAGTGAGTGGTCTTACCAGAGAGGAGAAGTGGGGGATAATAGTTGGCAAATCCCACAAACCACTGAATTGCCTTGATTCCATCAGGTCAGGGCCACTTAAGCACAGCGGAGACCTTCTCTGCATCCATCTGGAGACCTGTATCGGAACTGATATAACTAAGAAAGGGTAGGAACCTCTGTTCAAACCGACATTTCTCAAACTTTGCGTAGAGGCGATTCTCTCTCAATCTCTGTATAACGAGACAAACATTCCTCCTGTGAATTGGTAAGTCGGGAGAAATCACCAGGATGTCATCCAGATACACCACCATACAGACATAAAGCAGGTCACGGAATATGTCATTGACAAACTCCTGGAAGACGGCGGGTGTGTTGCTTAACCTGAAAGGCATCACCTGATATTTGTAGTGACGATCTCACATGTTGAAGGTTATTTTCCACTCATCCCTAGATCGTATCCTGACAAGGTTGTAAACCCTGCAGAGATCCAACTTGGTGAAAATCCTGGCGTCTCAAAGATGGTCAAAGAGCTCTGGAATTAAGGGAAGAGGGTATTTGTTTTTTACCGTTATTTGTCTGAGACCGCGGTAGTCCCATTTTTCTTCTTGACGAAGAAGAAACCAGCTCCAGCCGAGGAGGAGGAATTCTGGATAAACCCTCGAGTCAAATTTTCCTTAATGTAGTCGGACATGGCTTGAGTCGCTGTGGGAGAAAGAGGGTAGATCCTACCTCGAGGCGGAGTAGATCCAAGGATTAGATCGATGGGACAATCGTAGGGCCTGTGAGGAAGAAGAGTCTCGGCTTCCTCCTTGTCAAATACATCTGTGAAGAACCAGTAGGCAGAAGGTAACCCAGGTAATGCTGCAGGAGGCCATGGGGTAGAACCAGGCCATGCTAGTTTGAGGCAGTATAATCGAAAGCAACAAACTTCCAAATGCAGAGCACAGGAAAGGGTGACCTGAACAGGAGGCAAGATCAACCAGACTGATGATGTTGCCCAGGCTGCGCCCAAAAGGGGAGGATGCCTTTTATGCACAGAGCATCACAGCAGAGACATCCCTAATAGAGAACAGGTGCTCTGCTGCTTTAAGTATGTGCAGGAGGTGGGGTGCGACTCCTAAGAGCATTCCCAGGAGACTCTGCCAAGGGAACGCAGATTCCTAGCAGAGAAAGGAGCTGCAGATCATCTGGAGCCACAGACAGGGTGAGCAATACCATTAGAGCTACGTGATAGGCCCTTTGTGATGGGGGCATGTATTTGCACAGCAGAGACTGGGCCCATGCCTGAGGGCATGATACATTTATTGACTCTGTGAATAGTTTGACCATCGATGGGCATAACAAAGAACTGAACTGTTGTACAAAAGAGATAGCAGGAGCAAGAACAGCCATGCTGGGGTTGCACTGCGGCCTCAGCCCAGCCTCACCATTGACTATATCAGGCCCCTGGAGCCGGCAACTCTACACTTGGTGTAGTCCGCAGCATCACCTTAACCGCCTTACAGGAAAAGGCCCTGTCCACATTGTGAAGTTAAAGTGGATAGCTGCTGTATGTGTATGGCTTAAGAGACTCAAAATAGCTGCAGCCACGGGTAAAGAGAAAAGGAAACATTGTGGTTGAGGATGACCAAGCTTAAAGAGAGTAGGAGATGTAGGAGGGTCAGAAGTGTTGTCACCTTGTCACCTAAGGGATACCTATTTTTTTCATCTGTACGGAGAAACCACATGCTCCATAATGTGTATGTGGCCCTCTACTGGTAACAGGCAAAGGGTACTCAATGAACCCCATTAGCCTAACAAAGTTTTTTGTAGCGGGTGTTCCTTGTGGGAGGGACATAGTCAATAAAAGGGGTTGTAGCATCGAAGACAGGAAGATAGTCCCCCAGTGGGAGACTGTATCAGTAACCAAAGCTCACTCTACATTGTTCAGACCCTGAGGGTTACTCTGGGAGTCGGCCCAGAATTTGAACTGTGGAACATAAACTTAGCCAAGCTTGTTGTTGGAAGATGTTAAGTGCAACTGTGGAGCCCCAAGGGACGTGGGGTACTCGGTACCGGACCGATCTGCTGCTGGGGATGTCACTGGTGGCCTGGTCCGGACCGTGTCCCTGGCTCAGCACAATAAAAGGGGAATATTTACAAAGGGATTTGTCACGGGTGACGCCACCCACTTGGTGCGGCCAGTAATGGGGGCCGCCGCTGCTGCAGAACCTCCGGGGGTGATGGAATGGCAGCGGGGATGGTATAGTTCTAGTGGGGAGAACTGTATCCCCCGGGGCAGTAAGGAGTTAAAGTCTATTTGGGGTAGTGGAGCACACTTACTTTGCAGCTGCAGGGATCTCTCCTCAGCGTTGGTGCTGACAGGCTGTAGCTCTGCAGGTTGAGATCTTTCCAGTGCAAGCCTGTATGGGAGGAATGGTCTGCAGATGGAAGCAGGCAGGAGACAATGCAGGGTTTCCAAAGCTTTACTTATGTTGTTCTTCTTCAAGCAAGTTACAGGTTATTTGCAGTTCTTTACACAGCTCTTAACATTCAGTTGCATTCTCCCTTTCCGGGTTCCCTTCTCTCCTACAGCCAGGCTCCTCTCTCCTCGTGACCCCTCACACAGTCTTTTAGTGTGCCTTTCCGGGCTTTTACTCTCTCTCTCCGTCTTACACGGGTGTATGCGGACGCTGAACAGTATAGCGGTGACTCGGGCTTCTGTGAGTCCTAGTGTGTCACTGAGCTGCCTGTCCTTTGGGTTAGGAACTCCAGCATGAAACTAAAGCTCCCCGTCAGTGAATCTGGGGATACCGGGTGAATCGTCGGTCCCCTTCAGAGCTGACACTCTGCTCCAGCCCAGCCTGCAGTAGTCTACAGCATTAAACTACCAGGCTCCTTCCTCTGTTTCCTTCAGATATCTAGGAGGGCTTCTCCACCTGCTGTTAGTAGCTTCTGCTGCTGTCTAGGGCCCGGGTTGCACCGTCCCTTCTCTGTCTGTCACACTCCTGGTGGTTTCAGCATCTTGGACGGGCTTTCCCCCCCATCTGGCTCGCATTGGCTCAGTACGGGTCTGCGCTCCTCAGCTTAGGCACTTCCAGGCAGCATGTGTCTTTCTGTCTCAGCTCAGCTCAGCTTCTCCTCTTTGCTTCTCAGCACCATGGCTTACTAACTTCCTTTTCTCCTCCCCCTCTCTATATACTGTCAGTCACCTGACCTTCTGGTGTGCCCAACCCACTCCTCATCCACCACCCCTTCTGGTCTCATATAGTGTCTGACCTCAGAGCTGGATGTGAACCCTCTCTATGCGTGGGGATGTGGGCTGTGAGGGTGTAGTGTTTACTATGTCCTTACTGCCTGGCTGCAGTTCCCTTTGTGGCCACCTGTACGCAGGGGCGCCACATTCTCCCGGAGTTAAACAGCGCGTCCGCGCGCGACTCGACATTGGTTACCCTGAAAACATTTTTATATTTTATATAACAGTAAACATTATGAATTCTTGGTTTCTTCCCGTCCGGGAGGCACGATTCTTGGAACGTTGCATTAACTATAAACAAGTGCATGGGTATATACTCGTCATTACCCTCTTTTCTGTAAAAGACATTATAAGACATTGCTTCATATAAAAGTATAAAATCTCTCTTCTTTTCAAAAAGTGCTAAAACTTTCAAAAATTCTCAAAAAGTGCAAAAGTCTCAAAAAGCAGCTTCAAAGTTCAAAATGCAGAGTTCGTGCATTACTTCGCATTTGCATCTGGTCTTAAAACCAAAGGGGAGCACACAAGTGCGCTCAACTATATACAAGAAAGTTAGTATCACGTCATTGTCTATGATGCAAATGTTCAGGCAAAACATATAAGACAGACAGGGGAATGCTAACATTCACTCGGGTAAGGTTGGGGGATCAATAAGGAACAAGGTACATTCACACTTACTGTTTCTTCATCTGTTTCTTGATGCAGGACACGAGTCTTACTCCTGATCCTTCTTCTCCATCTTCTGGATCATCTGGGACGCCTTCCAAGGCAAAAGCTGTTTCCAGAAAGCATACAGCTCCTCAGGTGCTAGTTGCAAGTCCAGTGCAGCTCCAGGCTCTCTCATGGTGCAGGCAAGCAAGCAATCATAGTCCTGTGGCTCTTTCCCTTCATGCTGGGAACACAATAACAACAGCTCAAGAGCCCACACAGAATGCTGTCCTGGAAGGGTTAATTTTCCCTTCTCCTCTGGCCTCAGTGTACATACGGAGATAAGATCTTTGCTTTCTTCTGCTCCATGCTGCTCTGCAAACAAATCTCTCATGGCTGCTGCACACAGTGCTTTCTCAGACGGACAGGCAGGATCCCCTTCAGACATCAGACTTTGCATGGGGCCGGAATAATCTTCTTCCCTTTCTGCATATTCCCTTCCAAGCCAGCCTTGTTCTCTCTTGGGCAATCCCCTGTGCTCTACCATTACAGGGTCTTTCACTGCACCCTCTTGGCTCTGCCTGTTGGAATCTGCACACACTTCGCTTAGAGGCTGCAGCTCCTGTCCCAGCAGCAGACTCCACTCTGGCAGCTTCACTCCAGGGCTCTGCTCAGCCATCTCTTCTCGGTCACACGGGGTCTCTCCTCGGCTGGGTTCCTCCACTAAATCTTTCTGTGGGCCCTCCGGGATCACGCGTGGTCTTCCGGGTGGAGTGCTGGTTGCTGCGTCCTCCGCTTCCGTCCTCGTGTACTGGAATGGCGACTCCTTCTCTTCCGGTTGCCTGCTCCGCCCCCTCCTGATGACGATTTCCGTCTTCTTCGTTCGCGCCAGCTTCTTGGTAGGAGGGTCTAGGGGCGGCGGCTCTTCTTTTAGAGTGACAGCTGGCTCTCCCGGAGTTAAGGAGAGCCAGGGCGGGACCTTCTCTTCGCGCCTTGGACCGGACCGGCCCACGATGGGAGTCTTAGGAACGCCCCCTCTGCACATGGCGCTAGTCCCTGGTGGCCGCCATTAGGGTCAGATTTTGGCGGGAAAAGTCTAGAAACAGTTCTTTTGGCGCACAAGGTCCAATTCTTTTGGACCGGGTAAATCCTGTTCGTGACGCCAGGTTGTGGAGCCCCAAGGGACGTGGGGTACTCGGTACCGGACCGATCTGCTGCTGGGGATGTCACTGGTGGCCTGGTCCGGACCGTGTCCCTGGCTCAGCACAATAAAAGGGGAATATTTACAAAGGGATTTGTCACGGGTGACGCCACCCACTTGGTGCGGCCAGTAATGGGGGCCGCCGCTGCTGCAGAACCTCCGGGGGTGATGGAATGGCAGCGGGGATGGTATAGTTCTAGTGGGGAGAACTGTATCCCCCGGGGCAGTAAGGAGTTAAAGTCTATTTGGGGTAGTGGAGCACACTTACTTTGCAGCTGCAGGGATCTCTCCTCAGCGTTGGTGCTGACAGGCTGTAGCTCTGCAGGTTGAGATCTTTCCAGTGCAAGCCTGTATGGGAGGAATGGTCTGCAGATGGAAGCAGGCAGGAGACAATGCAGGGTTTCCAAAGCTTTACTTATGTTGTTCTTCTTCAAGCAAGTTACAGGTTATTTGCAGTTCTTTACACAGCTCTTAACATTCAGTTGCATTCTCCCTTTCCGGGTTCCCTTCTCTCCTACAGCCAGGCTCCTCTCTCCTCGTGACCCCTCACACAGTCTTTTAGTGTGCCTTTCCGGGCTTTTACTCTCTCTCTCCGTCTTACACGGGTGTATGCGGACGCTGAACAGTATAGCGGTGACTCGGGCTTCTGTGAGTCCTAGTGTGTCACTGAGCTGCCTGTCCTTTGGGTTAGGAACTCCAGCATGAAACTAAAGCTCCCCGTCAGTGAATCTGGGGATACCGGGTGAATCGTCGGTCCCCTTCAGAGCTGACACTCTGCTCCAGCCCAGCCTGCAGTAGTCTACAGCATTAAACTACCAGGCTCCTTCCTCTGTTTCCTTCAGATATCTAGGAGGGCTTCTCCACCTGCTGTTAGTAGCTTCTGCTGCTGTCTAGGGCCCGGGTTGCACCGTCCCTTCTCTGTCTGTCACACTCCTGGTGGTTTCAGCATCTTGGACGGGCTTTCCCCCCCATCTGGCTCGCATTGGCTCAGTACGGGTCTGCGCTCCTCAGCTTAGGCACTTCCAGGCAGCATGTGTCTTTCTGTCTCAGCTCAGCTCAGCTTCTCCTCTTTGCTTCTCAGCACCATGGCTTACTAACTTCCTTTTCTCCTCCCCCTCTCTATATACTGTCAGTCACCTGACCTTCTGGTGTGCCCAACCCACTCCTCATCCACCCCCCCTTCTGGTCTCATATAGTGTCTGACCTCAGAGCTGGATGTGAACCCTCTCTATGCGTGGGGATGTGGGCTGTGAGGGTGTAGTGTTTACTATGTCCTTACTGCCTGGCTGCAGTTCCCTTTGTGGCCACCTGTACGCAGGGGCGCCACACAACAACTCCAATCCTGTATGTGTAAGTGTTGAATTGCTAGGTTTGTCCATTGTCAGTGAAGTTAGTTTAAAGAAAAACATTCCCAGAGGCTCACACACAGGAAATGCCATGTGACTGTAACCTGTTTCCTGTGTCTGTGCATGTGAAGAGAAGCCCAGCAGCTTGCTGATGCTGCAAAGGGACATTTAAGATGTATATTCCTGTTTCCACAAAGCCCTTCATATTTGTACCTGTTTGTTGCTAATTAAATCTAAGTTCTGTTGTCAACACGCTTTCAGTGTATCCTGAATGATCTGATCTGCTGCTAACAGGTTATGGGCCCTGCGTGACACAGAACTCCAGCGTGACACAGTACTCCAGCGTGATACAGAACCCAGAGTTACACAGAAAAATAATATAGCAACAGAAGCAAAAGCAGCAGAGTAACAAAGAAGATGTCTACAAGCAGGGATCACTGCAAGTTCTCAGTGCAAAGTCTCACCAATCAGAATTATCAGCCCTGGAAAGTCAAGATGAAGATGCTGCTCATAAGTGAAGGTATGTAGAAATATACACAAGTGCCTCATCCATTACCAGATGATTGGGTAGAGAAGGATCAGAAAGCACAAATCACTATCTCCCTCAGTATAGATGATGATCAGATTGTGCATATATGCAAGTGTGCAACTGCAAAGGAGATATGGGATAAACTACAGAAAGTGCATGAAAGATCAAATCTTAGCAATAAGCTTTATCTCATGAGAAAGCTGTACCAGTCTAAGCTAAGTGATGGCCAGATCATGCAGGACTATATACGAAACACCCTAGAGATTGTGGAGCGTCTCAGGAGTATTGGAGAAGAAATTAAACACTTTAATGTTGCTGCACTACTATTAAGTGGTCTTCCAGAAAGTTATGACACACTTGTCACTGCATTAGATGCATGGCCAGATCATGAGCTCACACTCGAATATGTCAAAGGCATGCTTGTAGATAAATTTAAGCGAAAAAACGCAGAATGTAAGCAGCAGTAATGAATCTAAAGCAGAGACAGCATTAAAGACACAGGACTTTCCAAAAAAATAAGAGCAATCTAAAGGCCCCATTACATGGGACTACGTTGTTAGGATGTTGGCTGCGATCTCGCTGGCGAGATGTCACACGTCTATATATCGTGGACAACACACCAATGATGTTGTGAGCAGGGATCATTCGCAAACCCTGCAAACGATCCCTGCTCAGTGCTGTGAATGGGCAAAATCATCCGTGACATCGATATCGCGATGTCACACAGTATGATGCAGCAGGTTGGTTGAGCTGCTATTTGTGCATTTTTTAGCCTACCCTATGATATTGTGCATGATAGGGACTGTTTTCCCGTTTTAGACATGTTGTGTACAGTAAATATTTTAATATGAATTAATTTTAATCAATAAAGTGATTATTTTTTTGCCATAAATATTGGATGTGCTGATTCACTGAAAAATATCAATATAGATGTGATCTGTGGCGATATTTTGTAAGGTTTAACTTGATGATAGCAAGTCAGAAAAGGTCATCCTAGCTAATGGTCAATACAGTATATGACTTCAGAAGGAGTAGAAGACGGCTACTTCCACTGTTCAGTTTCGTCAGCACAAAGCAGGAAGATTCCAGTAAAGGTGGTTCACTATGTTCCCAGTTTTGAAAGCAATCTTCTGTCTGTAAAGAAGCTTACGCAAAAGGGGAATGTAGCTACTTTTAAAGACCACATCTGCATTATACCAAAGGAGGGTCACACTCTTGCAGAAGGAAAAATACAAAATGAACTTTATGAGCTACAATGCAAATAAAGACTGTACAATGCTAGACAAGATCTGCATAAGGGGTACTTCACACACAGCAACATCTCTAATGATGTCACTGAAACGTCACAGGATTTGTGACGTAACAGCGACCTAGCCAGTGACCTCGCTGCGTGTGACAGCATCAGCGATCTGGCGCCTGCTGTGAGATCGTTACAGATCGTTCAGCACCATTTTTTGGTTGTCGCACTCACGCAGGGCAGCGTGCATCGGTGTGTTTGACACCTTAACAACGACATCATTAGCGACTCAGAACCCGGCCACATAGGCGTGCTTTTGCGTTGCCTTTCCTGCCCCCTCAACTCCAATTGTTGGCTGCTGCTGCATTCTGATTGGGCGGCTTTGACTGAAAAGAAGGCAACTTAGCAGCGCTTCCATCTTTTGTTCCATAGCTACTTTGTTGAGTGTGAGCACTGAGCGTGCTGATTTGCCGATCATAGTACAGAGGTCTCCAGGCTGCAATACTACAATGTCTATAAGGTAGGCATCATTTGAGGTATCAAATTATGATCATTGTAGCATTTCCATTTTTACTTCTATGACATTATCTGCAATCGACCAATCAGAACGCACTAGCGAGCACCAATCGGAGCTGAGGGTGCGTGGTAAAGCACACCTAGGTGGCTTCAGCGTCAAACTCCACACCCCTAACATAGGTGTGAGTCGTCAAATTAGCTGCTGTGTGACACGTCTCCAACAACCAGGGAGGTCGTTATGCGGGTCCGTATCGTTGCTGCGTCGTTGAGCAGATCTGACTGTTTAACATGTCACCAGCAACCACGTAGCGACGCACCAGCGATCCCTGCGTAGGTCAAATCGTGGTCGTAATCGCTGGAAAGTTGCAGCGTGTAAAAGGGAGCCGCTGCTCCACACTTCCTGACCGGCGTCCTCCCTGCCATGTCACGTGACTACGCGTCACCATCATGTCAGCGGTCACGTGATGCAGTGGGCGTGGAGTTTTCCTACGTGCATCAGGTTCAGTGTGAGCTGTTACAGGGGATGGATACTAGAGATGAGCGATGTTCGATTCGAATAGTTCGCCAATCTCAAATTGGGACACATATATAAGATTATGGCCAGGGTCACATTTCCGTTTTTGTTGCAAAATCGTGATCCGGTTTTGAGCTTTTAAAAAGCTCAAAACCGGACCAGGAAACGCTCCTCATAGGAGCCTATGCAAAACACCGGATGGCTTCACAAGCCATCCGGTGGCCGGATCCGGCACTGCTGCCTGCGTTAAAAATCATGCAGGCAGCAGTTTTCGCAGCGTTTGCCGGGACCGCACTGCGGTCACCGGATGGCTCAGGATGTGTAATCCTGAGCCATCCGGTAACTGCATAGGTTGCGGATCCCGGCTATTGCCGGGATCAGCAAACCTAGTAAAGAGTTAAATTGATTGCTAAATGACTGTTTGAGGTCTGTAGGGGGGTCTAAGGCTTAGACCCCCCTACAGACCGGCCGCCCACTTCGGTGGCCTCCTACTACAATATCCCCGATGGCACGGGCTCATCCGAGCCCGTGCAAGTCCCCACACCGCCAGCCCTCCGAATTACTATACCGGGGTGCCTGCACCCCTCTGGTATAGTTATTCCTGTATGTGTGGTAAATGATATATTAAAGTATTGGAGTTCATATTTACGGGTCTTCTCCTGCAGTGTTTTGCTAAATCCATGGGCGGGGCTGTTTGCGGCAGCCTCCGCCCCCTCATTTCTCATGGCCGCCCCCTCTTTGCCTCATCCATTGATGTGAGGCCGGACGCGTCATGAAAGGGGCGGGGCAATAGCCGGGATCCGCAACCTATGCAGTTACCGGATGGCTCAGGATTACACATCCTGAGCCATCCGGTGACCGCAGTGCGGTATTCACCACACATTTTTGAAAAAAAATGTGTGTGCCCGGCATTGCGTTCACCGCATCCGGATCCGGATCCGGATGCGGTGAATGCAATTTATGTTTTCAATGTGACCCTACCCTATCTCAGCACAGGAGATGTGGTATGATCAGACCATGTCCCTGTACAGTCAGACACAGCCATTACACAGTGCATAGCAGGGACACATATATAAGATTATCTCAGCACAGGAGATGTGGTATGATCAGACCATGTTCCTGTACGGTCAGACACATCCATTACACAGTACATAGCAGGGACACATATATAAGATTATCTCAGCACAGGAGATATGGTATGATCAGACCATGTTCCTGTACGGTCAGACACATCTATTACTCAGTACATAGCAGGAACACATATATAAGATTATCTCATCACAGGATATGTGATATGATCAGACCAAGTCCCTGTACAATCAGACCATTACACAGTACATAGCAGGGACACATATAAAACATTATCTCAGCACAGGAGATGTGATATGATCAGACCATGTCCCTGTACGGTCAGACACATCCATTACACAGTACATAGCAGGGACACATATATAAGATTATCTCAGCACAGGAGATGTGGTATGATCAGACCATGTCCCTGTACAGTCAGACACATCCATTACACAGGACATAGCAGGGACACATATATAAGATTATCTCATCACAGGAGATGTGATATGATCAGACCAAGTCCCTGTACAATCAGACCATTACACAGCACATAGCAGGGACACATATAAAACATTATCTAAGCGCAGGAACATTTTTTTTTAAAACATCCAGTTGTGGAAATAATTATTATTCCAAGATCTATTAATTAAAATCAACTTTCAAATTAACTTTTTACGTTGGAAAACCCATTTACAAACTCTTATTGAGTCTATGGTTTGTCCGTCGATAAGGGTACCAAGGAACTGAACTGTTGTACCAAGGAGCCGGCGGGGGCAGTGTCAGCCATGCTGGGGATGCGCTGTCCTTTGGCCCTGCCTCGCCATTGACTACACTGAAGCCAGCACCTTTACACGGGGTCTGTCACTATCTTTCACCAATATCTGCTCTATTGCTCATATTACTTTATTGTGTGAGTTATTTTAGGTGCAACCAAACAATTATTTCAGTATATTTAACCATGCATTATTTTTAATACTTAAAGGGAACCAACCACCTCAGATCACCCTAATACACAGTTAGTACATGTCCCTGCACCCTAAGGATACGTTTCCAGCACTGTTTTTGTGTAAAATCTTGCATTAGTATAACTGATATAAAGAGTTTATAAACTTACTAGCCTGGTGACTTCTGGGCGTATCCCTCCTTCTGTTATACTTCAGGGCTGTGCATTCATTGCATGTCTGTGCTCCCCCTCCCTCTGTGCAGAGGAGATAACGATCACGCCCATCAGGGCAGGGCAGCAGGCACAGAGGGAGGGGGAGCGCAGCCATGCAATGCACAGCCCTGAACTATAACAGAAGGAGGGATACGCCCAGATGTCTCCAGGCTAGTAAGTTTATAAACTCTTTATATGAGTTATACTAATGCAAGATTTTACACAAAAACAGTGCTGGAAAGGTATCCTTAGGGTGCAGGGACATGTACTAACTGTGTATTAGGGTGATCTGAGGTGGTTGGTTCCCTTTAACACTAATTTCAGCTAATAACAGCTGATTTGTAGGTGTGTTGCATGTCAGACCTAAGATTACTGAGAGTTCATCAATACGCAACACAAGAACGCAGTGTGTGACATAGCCATAGATGTTCAGACAATCTTTTTAAAATGATTTAACCCTATATATTTGTGAAAACATGTAGTTTCTTATGATTTCTGATATGCGTTCCTTTCCTTTACTGAATTCACTTTGGATGCTGGGGTACATCACGTGGATAGGAAGTCTGAGGGCCTGCAGAGTTGGGTGCAGTATAATGACAGGTTGGTGGATCCTCTCCATACTAAGCCTTTTGAATACGTACATTTCTGACAGGTACACATCAGCTGTGGAGATAAATATGCAATGTTGAAAGGCAGGAGGTACTGAGGCTTTGGGTAATGAATGTTCTCTTCCTCTGAATGTGTAATGAAGCTCTGCTTTATCAAGATTTAATTTGCAGCCAGGACTGCATACAAGACATGGTGACCTAAAAAGCTCGCAGATAAGATAATTATCCTTTGAGACAGGGTCTGAAGACTTGGGAGGGAAGAGGTGTTCTAGGTTGTGAAGGGTACACCTCATTATCAAGCGAGGTGGCATGGCTCAGACTATGTCAGGTGATTAGGTGGCGAGGGGAATCCGACTGATTTGTTTTCATCTTTCACACACTGGCGGTTGTGCGATGCTTCTAAAGGAAGAACTTTCTAATGACCAATTATACTATATATATAAGTGACTAATAAAATGGGCATATCGCTCAGCGCCAATAACATGTGGAGGGAGAACTGCCTTTACTCCATGAGATATCTCAAGCGGTGCGAAGAAAAATATTATCTTTCCTTTGTCCAAATTGAAATATATAAAGTGTAAAAGTTTCCAAAGGTGAAAAAAAGTTTATCGGAGGATTCTGGTTCTCATTCAAGAGACCCAACTTATTATGAAGACTTATGTTTAAGGCAATGCTCAATAAATGAAGGAAAGAAGGAAAGGCAGATAATTCTATAAGGGTGAGTTCAGGACTAGCTTGTAAAGAAGGCACAAGAACAGCCACCACTTTAAGGACCAAGAAAACCTTCCACAACTACTTAGCATGCGCAGGTTAGTCCTACTTACAGCCAGATTACACCTGTCATTGAATGCCCTCCCGTTTATCAGGCACCCTGTTTTCATACTCTCCTAATTGATGGAGCAAGAGACCGAGGACTTTCTAAAAGTTTACTATTGTGGCCAACGTGCTTTAGTTATGCATCTAGTAGTCAGTATCAGTGGCGGACCTTCACCCCAGGGGGCCCTGGTGCAGCCATGTTGAGGAGCGGGGGGGGGGTGCTGACGGTCGGGGGGGGGGGTGCCGGCGGCTGGCGACACGGTCCTTGGGTATTCCCTGGTGTGGTGCCAGTGGGGGGGTCGGGGGCGGTTGGTGCTGGCGGCCGGTGGTGCAGTGCTTGTGCTTGCGGCAGCTCTCCTACCTGCTGAGCCACGCAGTTCCCGGGAGCCGGAGGAGCAGGAGGAGAGGAGAGGAGAGGGCAGGATCAGGCAAGGGAAGCAGGAAGCTTTCTGCTTCCCTTGCCTGACCCTCCTCTCCTCTGACGTCGGGTTACGGGGGTCGGCTGGGGGCCCCCTTCAGGCTTGAAGGGCCCCCTAGCCGGTCGGGGCTCTGGTGCAGCTGAACCAGCTGCACCACGGTAGTTCCGCCCCTGGTCAGTATATATAGCAAGGTCCAGACATATTTGTTTAGTGACACAAGTTTTGGTATTTTAGCTGTTAACCAAAACAAATTCAAGAATCAATTATATAATCAATAACAGGGTTAAAGTGCAGATTCTCTGCTTTAATTTGAGAGTATTTACATCCTAATTGGAGTAAGGGTTTTTGAATTATAGTTCTTTAACATGTAGTCAAAGGACCAAAAGTATCTCAAAAGCTTTACACTACCTGAGGAAGACTGCCTTGAGCAGTTGAAACATGTTGTGGAGCTGTGAGGGGAAAATAAAGATTGCTGTTTATAAACCTCATCATCCTGGTGCCTGAGCTTTAGTAGCGCTTCTACAAGACCGCTAAATCATTTTCTTAAAAGCTCTTTAATGGGCTGCATGGGCTATTCCCTCATGATTATTGTTTAATCAATTAAGCAGGTAAAAGGTCTGGAATTGATTCCAGGTATGGCATTTGCAGTTTTAGTGAACCCACAACATGCGGACAAAGAAGCTCTCAATGGAAGAGGAATAGACCATGATTAGGCTGAGAAAAGAAGAAATCCATCAGAGAGATAGTAGAAATGTTAGAAGTGACCAAATCAATAGTTTAGTCAATCAGCAAAAAAAAGATGGCACTGGTGAGCTTGGGAACTTAAAAAGACCTGAACGTCCGTGGAAGACAACAGTGATGGATGATCACAGGATCCTTTCCATGGTGAAGAAAATCCCCTTCACTAAATTGCAGAGCAGCCCTGGATTAGAAGTGCACGTCCCAACCAGCTCCCCAGTGCAACAGTTCTTCACACTCTCTCGTTCCCCCAAAGATAATGTAGATACAGAGTCCAGAAATCTTTCCAACAATCTTTTACTTGAACGGTCTCGTTAACACCGGCACAACTCTTGAATGTGACATTTCTGGGGCTTTTTATTTCAATACAATTGATTGCAGACTGCTCCTATCGTCCCAGTACCTCTAAACTCTTGCCCTCTCCGTCCAACATCACAGTGGCTTACTGTAAATGGATATATTCTCCCTGGCTCCAGCCCTAACCCACACACAGGGATTTGTTCCGAGGAACAATTAGGGTAACCATTAGAGAAAGTTCCTTTACTGCCAGCACTATGATGATCTGTTTACCCGAGCCTACGTTGAAGTCCACTGCAAGAGGTACCGGAGGATTCAGTTGCTTTCCGGGAGCCCACCTAGGTCAGGGGTTGAGTAGTAACGCAGTGAGGGCTACACTCTCATACATCCTGGGCCCATGTCCCAATTCCTGTACTCAAGTCCTGGGGTAACCCAGAAGATCCAACTGAATCAAATGCTGGGCTTCACGCCACTGCGTCTCACACCAGCTGAGCACACGTTCTCCGTTCCACTTTACACTTTGGGGGCTCTCCTGATAAAACTACAATGCAGTCCTGTTTTCTGTTTTTTTTTAACTAGGCCCCCCTTGAGAGGTGCTCTACTTACTTTTACCTATTTGCCTAACTTGAGGGAACCAGGGAACAATCCTTTCCTCAGCCGCTACCTGTCCTCATATATATAATTACACATATTAAGTTTGCATACAAACTACATAACACTTCAGCATATGATTATACAAAGAGAGTACCCACCAGGGCAGGGGGTGGAATAGCCAAGGCCTCGATACATCTCCTTCTCTCTTCAAATTTGGTCGTCCTCGTCCAAGCAACCTGGGGAATACCACTTCAACATATACCTTTCATCAGCAGAATTATACATTACATTGACATCGGTGCAACACATCATTAGGAAACATCTCACATTCTTATTCGTATTCAAATCTTCACATAAATATGAACATAATATGACGCGCACCCAGGGCTCGGGTACTCAGCTCTCGGGCGGTTTCAGTCTCTTGGGATGTCATGGGTGGCCTGCCCGAGGCCATGGCCCTGGTGGTCAACTAAAAAGGGGGCAAATAAAGTATATACAAGTTTTTGTCTTCATGACGCCACCTGCAGTGTTTGGTGATGCTCACCAGCGCTGCCACAGCCCTTCGGTGGTCGATGGTATTGCGGCTCGGATGGATTAGTCCCCCGCAGGTGGGACTGAGCCACCGGGGCAGTGATACTGTAAAGCAAACAGTTTGTATTGGAAAGATGCAGCAGAGTCGGGACTTCACTCCACCGAGTAACTTTAGTGAAACTTCTCCAAAGTCATACAATTCAGCAGTTCATTAGATGGTATATTGGCAAATGCTCCGGATGCTGCAAATGGAATTTCTGGCTGTAGATGGATCCCTCCTTATGTTCCTTTCTTTCTCTCTTTCCTTGCCTCCCAGTGGCGGTGAAGTTTGACTCCTAAAGATGATCGGACCTCCAGCTGCTTCTCTCTCCTCTCTCTCCGGGACAACCTTATCTTAAGCTAAGCAGTGGCCTCTGCTCCTAGCTTTTGGCTCCCTTTTAGTTTTGACTCACTCAGGAGACTGGGGCTGTATTTATAATATCCTCGTTCATCGGATTCTCTGTGAGCCGTGTAGGATCTCACAGTTACGGGCTCCGGTACCCGTTTTCCTTCCTTGAACTAGCTCGCCACTGAGCTTCAGTTCCTTCCTTCTAATTTTCTGGGATCTGTTCTTTTCTGGGCCCCTCAGCCGAGGAGACCCTCCTTGCTCCAGCTCTTACTCCATCTTCCTCTCACTCTGGCCTTCTGACTCCGACTCTGACCCCGACTGAGCTTCTCTGGTTCCCTCTAGAGGTCACTAATATTCCCTCCTGGGGTCCCTCCCACCTACTAATCTAGTGTGTGGGTGTTAACTCTAGGGTTCCATCTAGTGACCATAGTTCCAATTGCAGTGGGGTGACTACACCACTTTTCAGGGTGCAGTACCCCTTTTGTGGTACCTACATGGTGGGGCGCCACATAATACATACATCATTAAGTACATAGAATCCGAAAAAGAAAGCCCATCTCCCCAAAATGAAAAAGCGACACGGAGCTCAAGTCCATGAACAAAACAGAGCTCCATAGTTTATAAAACATACAGTAGTTGTGGTTACAGTCTTAAAGCACCACTCCAGCATTGTTTTTTTTTTTTATTGCATCACTACAGTGGCGCTTTAAATGTAAGTCCTCTCCCCACGGTCTTGTACTCCCCTTTCAGGGTCTCTTTATCTCTTTCCAGTGTCACTCTGGTTGGTCTTCTCCAGTTTATGATCTGCCGGCAGTTGTAGTGTTTAATGAAGCGCGCCAGATGTCACAACTCAATACCTCTCTATGGGTACCTCGTTCTGGCTTTCATAGAGATGCATTGGGAGATTGTGACATAATGTCTTACTTCCAGCCAGTCATAAGTTATGGGCACAAGATGTCACTGTGGGACCGGAGCGGCCCCGGAGGGTGAGAATAGACTTAAAAAAGTATAGTGAGTATAGATTTAAAAACACTGGAGTAATGCTCTAAGGTTCATTTACACTGCAAGATTATCAAGCGTGAATGTTCCTAGGAACGCTCTTTCCACCATATTCGTGCAGTCTAAACACCGATCACCGGATGAATGCGCAAAACGTTTTTTTCAAGAAGACCATAAATTGCAGTTGTGCAGATAAGGAGAAATGAAGGACTTTTTTTGCTACTTCCTGGAGTGCCTTTGTTTGATATTGATGAAGTTACATTGAGTGGATTCCTTGGGTAGATCTGGACTGTGTCTCTCCTTCAGGGTAATGTGTGCTGAAGCTGATTCACCCAAGGGCCTATGGGGATCCGGTACCCGGGCGTGGATTTGCAGGGATGTCACCGGTGGTGTGCCCATACCCGTTGCCCTAGTGGTCAGGGAGTTGTGGAAAAGGAATAAAAAAAAATAAAGTTTGTCGTGACGCCACCTACAGATTCTGGTGATGTTCACCAGCCCAGCGCCGCTTCAGACCTCCGGAGACGATGGTATTGCAGCTTGGATGTTGCAGCTCCCTGCAGGTGGAGCTGAGTCCCCGGGGCAGGTCAGCACTTGTGGTGGTGGTGCTGGGTATGGCATATGAAGTAGTGTAACCCTTCGAATAAAAGGAGACACTGAGGCCATGGGCATGCCCAGCGTGGGGCAGGGGGGGGCAACTGCCCCCCCAAGAGAAAGTGGTGAGCAGCACTGAGCGCGCGCACCTATCATAATGTCTGAGCTGAGGCCAGCCACCGCTACCTCCACCTCTGTGTGTGTGTAGCAATAATGGTTACCTCAGCGCAGTAATCATGGGGCAGCAGGGGCGCAGGGCAGATCTAGCCCTCAGACAGTGTTTGCTGACTGCCGACACTGCAAATCAGCTCGGCGGGCAGGGGACTCAAGTGATGACATAATCACTGAGTGCCTCGTCGCTGTGCTGAGTCCCTGCGGTGCAGAACGGCAAACAAGCTGGGGACACTGCTGGTGTTGGAGGCTGGAGCTGAGATAGAAGAGAGGACATTAACAGTTAAAAAAAGATGTAAATATAAACAAAAGTGACCTGGAAGATAATGTGTGTGTGTGTGGGGGGGGGGGGTCGGGAGCCCTATGGGAAGGCTGTATAAGGAAGCCTTATTTGGGGGCTGCGCTGTATGAGATGACATGTACTCCCATCTCATATACAGCCCTGCCCCCATAGGCTCCCATATCCTATACAGCAACCCCATAGGACTCCTGTATCATATATAAACCTTACAGTACTCCCATTATTGGAGCCCTATGGGGTGGGGGGCTGTATATGATGTGGGAGCCCTTTGGGGCTGTATGTGATATGGGAGCCCTATTGGGCATTAGGGGGGCTGTATATGATATGGGACTCCCATATCATATACAGCCCCCCATAGGGCTCCCATATCATATACAGCCTATATATGATATAGGAGCCCTATAGGGGGCTGTTGTATATGATATGGGGACTGTATGGAGTATTGGGGGCTGTATATGAGATGGGACTCCAATTTCATATACAGCTGCCCCATAAGGCTCCCATATCATATACAGCCAACCCCATAGGGCTCCCATATCATATACAACCCCCCCATAGGGCTCTCATGATGGGAGCCCTATGGAGAGGCTGTATATGATACAGGAGCCCTATGAGGGGGCTGAATATGATTTGGGTGCCCTATGGCAGGGTTATATATGATATAGGAGCCCTATAAGGGGGCTGTATATGATACGGGAGCTCTATGGGGGGCTGTATATGAGATGTGAGCCCTATGGGACATTGGGGGGGCTGTATATGAGATGGAACTTCTGATGGGCCCCGATGCGCAATTTACATAGTAACATAGTTTTTAAGGTTCAAGGAAGACTTTAAGTCCATCTAGTTCAATCCATAGCCTAACATGTTGATCCAGAGGAAGGCAAAAAAAAACCATGTGGCAACACTAAGCTCCACAATGGGGGAAAACATTCCTTCCTGACTCCAGATATGGCAATCAGACTAGATCCCTGGATCAATGCCTTATCAAAGGAACTAGTATATATAACTGGTGGCCAGTGTCAGGCAGCTGCTGCAAAGGCAAATAAAATAATGGGTTAAAAAAAATAAGTGAGTTTGTCATCTACCCATACACCCAGGTCTTTTTCAGTGATAGTTTTGCCCAGTGTTTTACAATTAAGCACATAATTCTACCTTTTGTTTCCTCTGCCCAAGTGCATGACCTTACATTTATCCCCATTAAAGCTCATTTGCCATTTAGCAGCCCAAGCTTCTAGTTTACATAAATCCTCCTGTAATATAAAATTGTCCTCATCTGTATTGATTACCCTGCAGAGTTTAGTGTCATCTGCAAATATTGAGATTCTACTCTGTATGCCCCCTACAAGATCATTAAAAAATATATTAAAAAGAAGCGGGCCCAATACTGACCCCTGTGGTACCCCACTGTTAACTGTAACCCATTCTGAGTGTGTTCCATTAATGACCACCCTTTGTTTCCTATCACTAAGCCAGTTCTTAACCCACTTACACATATTTTCCCCTATCCCCATTGCTCTCATTTTATGTATCAACTTTTTGTGTGGCACCGTATCAAAAGCTTTTGAAAAGTCCATATACACCACGTCCACTGCATTTCTTTGGTCCAGTCCAGAACTTATTTCTTCATAGAAGCTTATCAGATTAGTTTGACAGGAACGGTGCCTCGTACACCCATGTTGATATTGGGTCATGAGGTTATTTTTCTTCAGATACTCCAGTATAGCATCTCTTAGAAAACCCTCTAGGATTTTACCCACAGTAGAGGTTAAGCTTACTGGCCTATAATTTCCAAGTTCAGTTTTTGTCCCCTTTTTGAATATTGGCACCACATTTGCTATACGCCAGTCCTGTGGTACAGACCCTGTTATTATGGAATCTTTAAATATTAAAAATAATGGTCTATCTATGACAGTACTTAATTCCTGCAGCACTCTGAGGTGTATCCCATCCAGGCCTGGCGATTTGTCAATTTTAGTGATTTTTAGACAATGCCGTACTTCCTGCTGGGTTAAGCAGGTGACATTTAATGAAGAGTATTTGTTATCACTGATCATATTGTCTGTCATGGGATTTTCTTGTGTAAATACTGTTGAAAAAAGTTATTTAGCATATTGGCTTTTTCCTCATCCTCATCCACCATTTCACCCAGATTATTTTGAAAGGGGCCAACACAATAATTTTTTAGTTTCTTACTATTTATGTAGTTAAAAAATATTTTGGGATTATTTTTACTTTCTCTGGCAATGAGTCTCTCTGTCTCAATCTTTGCTGCCGTGATTTGCTTTTTACAAATGCTATTTAATTTTCTGTATTTATTTAACGCTAGGGATGAGCGAGTACCTTATTATTCATGCTCGCTATACTCGCAATGAGTAGGTAGCGGTACTGGCTACTTGTTGCGAGTATAGCGAGTATGAATACTTTCGCAGTGTATCTATAGATACACTGTGAAAGTAGCCTAAAAGTGAGTAAAACTTGTTAAAAAATAACAAACTTTCATACTCACCTGTCCGACGCCTGCACCGGAACTGCAAAACCTCACCTCGATCGCAGGACATGGACCTTTCACTACCAGCCGATCAGATGGTCGGTACGGTAGCGATCTGGCCAATCAGATGGTGCCACGTCACAACTACGTCATCGCTAGCGGCCACCTGATTGGCCAGTTTGCAAGGTCCTGATAGTACATCTAGGACCTTGCAAATTGGCCAATCAAGTGGCCGCTAGCGATCACGTGGTTGTGACATGGTGCCAGTGGCGGAACTTGAGCCTGGCGGGCCCCGGTGCTGCATTTAGATCGGGGCCCCACTTGGGAGTATATTTATTCATCCCTCAAGTCCTAGGGGAGGAGCTTCTCTCACTTCACCTCCTCTGACACTCGATCGCGGTCGCGGGGGGTGGCTGGAGGGCCCCCCTACAAGTGCTTAAGGGCCCCCCTAGCTGGTCAGGACCCTGGTGCAGTTGAACCAGCTGCACCACGGTAGGTCCGCCTCTGCGTGGCGCCATCTGATTGGCCAGATCGCTACCGGCCATCTCATTGGCTGGTAGTGAAAGGTCCTTGTCCAGCGATCGGAGGTGAGGTTTTCCGTTCCCGGTGCAGGCGTCGGAAGGTGAGTATGTAAGTTTATTATTTTTTTTAACAACTTTTAATTAGATTTAGGCTACTTTCGCAGTGTATTTATAGATACACTGTGAAAGTATTAGGACTACTCGCTACTCCCGAGTACACATAAGTACTCGGAGAGTAGCTAGTAGCCCAAATACCGCTACTATTCGTCGAATACCGAATAGTAGCAAGTATACTTGCTCATCCCTATTTAACGCCTCATCACTACCTACTTGCTTTAATTCCCTAAATGCTTTCTTTTTGTCACGTATTGCTCCTCTTACCGCTTTATTAGCCATAGTGGTTTCCTCCTATTTCTAGCATGCTTATTCCCATAGGGTATATATTGTGCACGGGTCCTATTCAGAATGCTAATAAACGTCTCCCATTTGCTTTGTGTACTTTTATGTCTCAGGACATTGTCCCAGTTTATTGCACTAAGATCATCTCTCAACCGTTGGAAATTTGCCTTCCTGAAGTTTAGTGTCCTTGTAGCCCCTCTACAACACATCTTATTAAAGGATACTTCAAAACTTATTATTTTATGATCACTATTTTATGATCACTAGGCCTCCCACCTTCCGCGTGCAGGTTGGTCAGATGCATGGGCCCCGTGTAAGTTTCTAAATTGTATAAAGACTCACAAATTTACCCCTCTCCCCCTTCATTATGTATTAATGTCCCTTATCCTGCTGTATATGGTTCTCCTCCTGGAATATGGCCTTTATTGTGGTATACATGTCCCCCATCATGGTTTATATGGTCTTCCTCCTCTGCCACCATAGTCCTCCAATTATTATAATGCATTCCCACATTCCTCCATACATTACAATGTATTCCCATAGTCCTCTATGTATTATAAAATTTTACAACCTGAACGACCATGGCTTGCCCCCCCCCAGTTTTGATCCTGGGTACGCCCATGACTGAGGCGGTATGTGTCTGTACGGGTACTTTTACTGGAACGGGTTCAGATGGCTGGTTAGGTTACAGCTTTTACAGTCTTTAGACGGGTAGCTAACTGGGTAGTCGTAGAAGTGGGTAAAGTCTTTTTGAGGTTCCCGTAGTATACCTTCTTTTGTAAATCTCAAGTCCTGCTGTTCTGTCCTGCGCCTCCTTACTTTCCTTGCGCTGCTCTGCGCGTTCTGAACAGGGATGTCGGGGCTGCTGAACAAACCCACGACGGCCGGGGTCCAACTTTCCTCGGAGCCGGCACTCCGTTGGTGGACTAGGATTCCCCCGGACTATGGACGGTCCGAAACGGGGTTTCCTCTTTTTTTTCCTGGGCTGCATTTTCCTCTCAGGCCCTGTCCTTAGGAGACCCTTTTCTGTCTCGGACTCCCAACTTGCTTTGCTCCTCAGATCAAACTGAAACTGTCCATGTCTCTTCCCACCTCACCTAACTCTGCCCCTCTGGGACTGGGTCTCTGTCCTAAGATTTAACCCCATCATCCCTGGCTAGTGTGCGTGAGTGCTAGGATGGGAACTTCATGTTGACTTTACACTCCCCTGCGACAGGAATACTGCACACACTATTGTGGGTGCAGTACCCCTACTGTGGCGCACTGACCAGTGGGGCACCACACAGATAAACCAGGTGATCTCTTGCTGACACAGGAATAACCGTTTGTCTTTGTTCGCACAGTGTTTTTTCAGGCCGCTATGGAGCAGACTCGCTCTAAAATAACCAACCGCCTGACAAAGCTCACAGAGCACGCTCCAGAGAAACCTCCTATTCATTACTATGTAAAATAAAACAGCATGCTGAGGTATCGTTGCGTTTTTTGAGCGTCTTATCTTCTCATCTCCACAAACAGCAAGACGATAGAAGGGCGGGCAGGACGTTCTGCAGAGGTTCTCTATTAGGAAGACGCTGCTTACTTTACATGTGAAAAGTCGTCCAGAAGATCCTTGGGGATCTGTTATAGCGTTTTTTCCACCTACACAAGAAAATAATTTGTGTTTTACTACAAAAAACACCCAGAAATTGCCTCAAAAAGATCGCGGATAAAACTAAACAATAAAAAGACGCCCCCAAAAATGTTAAAGAAAACGCGTCAGACGAGAGGTGTAACGTGGACGCATTTCTCGGTTGCCGGATGAGTATTTAGGCCTCTGGGGCACCAGGATACAGGGGCGAACACCATCTTTTTGCCCAGTGGCGTAACTTGAAGCTCATTGGCCCTGATGCAAAAGCTCCAACAGGGCCCCCAATTATTGCAAATCTTTAATAGCAGTAGTCTTTTTCTTTAGGCCAAAGGGATTTTGGGGCCCCCTAGGCTCCAGGTGTGATTGCAACCCCTGCACCTGTTGTAGCTACCCCGTGATTGTGCCCCTATAGCTGCCCCCTGTGTCCACTGCACCAACAACCAATTGAGATTTACAGTACTGGAGTGCTCTGCCCATAGCAGCACATGATGTAATAGTTCACTATGACCTCTTTCTTGTATTATCGGCCACAAGTTGTTGTTTTTATAAGGATTTTTCAGCAGGAAAAGCTTTTTAGTCTCAAACGACAGAAATCGTCAGTTTTTTTCTCTGCGCAAGAAATATAGAGAACGCGAACATAACAGTTTGGGACCAGCGCGGCTTCCGTATCGCGGTCGCTCTGTGCGTCCTGTTGCTAGGTTACCGGGCTGGAAGTGTTGTTGTAGTGGAGGCGCCGGTGGAGGTGAGTGACGGAGGGTGATGTTATACCGGAGCCCCCCCCCACACTGCAGACATATACACATGTAACTGCTGCTGCCGAACTACAAGTCCCAGCACGCCCTACGCCGCTTCACATCCGGGTATGCAGGAATGTTCTTGCTTTCTGCTGTGCTGAGCTGGTAATGGGTGCAGTGCGGTGCCTCTGCCTGAGGTGACGTCTGTGAGCACTCTGCCTTATCTGTAGGGGGCAGTAGTCTGCCTCGCCATGATGGGACTTGTAGTCCCCCCAGCAGCTGCAAACACTAATGCAGGACGTTATATAGGAGCAGTGCTGTATCTCTGGAAACACAAGAACTTTGCCAATTTGCTTCTTATCAGGATATTAACCCCTTGGTTTACAGCTTGTTGCCTTGGTGACCGATCACCACTGGCGATGACCAAACGTGCAGCGCTTACAAGCTCTTTACTGTTGAGCATCGAACCACTGTCTTGTAGCTGATCGGGATTGGTGGTTGCTTTTACCTACAAGATAGATGGCAGAGGTGGTCGGTCTCCAAGGCAACAAGCTATAAATACAAGAAGGGCTGCAAATGTCCTTCCCAGGTCCGGGAACTCAGATCTCAGGGGCGGTTTGGGGAAGTCACGGGTAGCAGTGCCTGAGGCTGTGGGCCTGATGGGCAATGAAAAATGGGGGAAAAATAATAAAAGTGTCTTTTCGTGACGCCACCTGTAGGGTCCGGTGATGGCACCGCCGCTGCTAGGACCTCCGGGGTGATGGGCGGCAGCAAGATGGAGTGGCTCCCTACAGGAGGAGCGGGGTCCCCGGGGCTATGGGATGTGATGGTGGAGTAGGGCAGCACAGTCGTTTCTGCACAAGGTTGGAATAGGGGAGCACAGTCAGTGTGGTGCAGGTGGAAGGAGGGACACGCACACATTAAAGTCTTTTGGTACCTTTACTGATGGTCGGTTCCAGGTACAAGCGTCCGGAGTGAAGGGAAATCACCTTGGGATCTCCACAGCGAGTAGGGTTGTAGGCCTCCTTATTTAGCTTTCCTGTTCTGAGTCTGGCAGGTATGGAACCTAACCGGACTGTTACTTCTCTCTCTCTTTCCACACCCGGGTTGCTGCACTGAGGGCTCTCTCTTGGGCTACCGCTGTCTCTCTCCACGGTCCCTGGCTCCCAACTGTTGGTGCTGCGGGTGTCCGGGAAGCTAAGCCTCCTCGTGATGCCACTGGCCACTGGCTTGGGGCACTGTGTGTGAGACGCAGGGCAGGAGGGGAAGCAAGCACAGAAGAGTCGACCGTGAAACGACAGTAAAGGAGGGTACCGGTTCATTGCCACCATGTTACCTGGGAGTAGCTGCATCCATAGACAAATTTCAAAGAAAGTTCAGCACACTGGGTCCATATTTCTTCAAAATGGATATTCCTTTATTTAGTGCTCATATAAAAAAAATATTTAAAAGCAATATCTTGCGGGTGCAACCCGGTCAGACGCGTTTCGATAGACTTTATCAATGGTCATTGATAAAGTCTATCGAAACGCGTCTGACCAGGTTGCGCAAGATATTGCTTTTAAATATTTTTTTATATGAGCACTAAATAAAGGAATATCCATTTTGAAGAAATATGGACCCAGTGTGCTGAACTTTCTTTGAAATTTGTCTATGGACCTGGTGGATACCAGCCACTCTGCACACCTGGGATCGGATCATTGGAGGCGAGGGCGAGCTGCCTGTTTTGCATTTATTCACTTAACAGTAGCTGCATCCCCTTCTCCACCTCCAAGGACTCTGCACTCATGTTGAGCCCCAGGCCCTGGGGTACTCGGGTACCAGGCTCGGTGGTCGTTTAGGGATCTCACGGATGGCAGCATCTGATCCCGTGGCCTGGGTGACACTTCAAAAAGGGGTGTATTTACAGGGGATAAGAGTTTTTGTCATGTGATGCCACCTGTAGTACCTGGTGATGGGTTACCAGCGCCGCCACAGTCCGCCGAAGGTAGATGGTAGTGCGGCTGAGTTAACAAAGCCCCCTACAGGTAGGGCATTTCCTCCGGGGCAGCGTTCCTGTGAGGGAACAGGTTGATATAGGAAAACACGCACAGAGGTAAAATCACTTTCTCTTGGGTACTTTACTGTCAACTTGTAGCAGCATCACACAAAGTTCACAGTTCAGCAAGATGTTATAATGACAGGTAGCTCTACGGGTGGCTGCAAGTGGATCCCAGGTGGTATGGTATAACCCGTGGTGTACCTTCGTTGACGAACCCGTGTCCTTTCTCCCCCGCCTAGGATGGGCCTATACCCAATAGCTCCGTGTAGGTACGGTAGTACCGGGGGTCCTCTCCCTTGTGGTGAGGAAGCAGACAGACCGCTCCGTCTGGCAGGGTGCTGTGGCTGATAAACAAGCCACAGCAGCCGGTTGCCGACTGCAAAGATGAACTCTGGCCAGATCCTCGGGCCCGGAGTTCCCGTGGTGGACTGGAGTATTCCCTGGAGTATGGTCGCTCCACTCTGGGGATCTCCCTTTCTCTCTAGGGCCTGGACTTCTCGCGTCGGGCGCCCTCTTTCAGGATCTCCTCAAGATCCCTTCTTCGTTCCTCCGGTCCGGCTTGAAACCGACCCGGTTGACACTTCCACCTTGTTCCAATTAGTCAAAGGCCTCCTTGATCCCCCTGGAGGTGAATATATTCCCTACCGGGTAACCTCCTGCCGCTCAACTAATGTGGGAGTGCTGGGAATAGGTCCCACCCACGAATCTAGGGTCCACTTGCAGCTGGGGCAACTACACCTCTTTTACGGGTGCAATACCCCTCTGTGATGCCTGACCATGTGGGGCACCACACTCCGTGGGTTGTTGCAATGGTGACGACTGCTGTAACCAGGAACGACAAAGCAGTGAGTTAACATCTAGAGACTGCATCCCACTGTGTCTGTGACATTTTTGCTGTGCCCCTGCACTGTAACATCAGCACCATCTCACAAAGTAACATTTGCTACCCTGGGGGATTCAGCCCTACCCGTGGAAGGCTTACCAACTAAGCTGCCTTGTCACCAACCCCAGTGGAACTGTGTGGCAGCGGCAGCCATTACCAGCCGCAACCCGCGGATGGCGTCACGTAAATAAGCATCCCTAAGTCTGGCAACCCTATCCTAAGAAGCCCCTTCCCTCATCACTGATCCCCAAAGCAGAGTCCCCCTTCCCCTTTTGAATGACCGCTCTGGGGCCACGGACCAGTTTATGCCACCGTGACATCCCAAAGCAACGTCCACCGGCACAACTCCAAGTACCGCACGGCTCTCATGAGGCAAGTTAGGTGCACACGCGTTCCGCCACCCATTGGTTTCCTTTCAGAACAATCATAGTGCCGGACTCCATCACATGTATCATGTTCCTGCTATGAAACAATGCAAGTCTATGGGGAAAATCTGCACATAAAACTCAATGTAAGGCCAGGGTTCCACCAGCGTATGGCATGTGATGCGTAAGCATTGGATGTGATATGCTAACGACCTGCGGCTCCTGCTCTGCTGTTCATGTTTTATAAAGAGGCACACAATCAGGGAAAAACTGGGGGAAACAAGGGAAAACATGTGCTTACTCATTCAGTCTGTTGCCTGTCTGGCTTATGGCTTCCACCACATGATCCGACCAGGTATGGGGCAAGACCGGACCATGTGCCCTTCCGGGTCACAACGGTGACAAATCGGCTGTCCAGTGGCATCAAAATGGTCTGTGTCCTTCCCTCTTCTCCGGGGGATCTCTCTCTGTCGCTGCAGCGGGACATCTCCAGATCTAGCAGCGCCTGGGGAAGCATCTGTCAAGGACTGCACGGTGTTGGTCAACGCAGCACACTTTTATGCAATTCCCAGAGACCATTCCATAGTACACACTCTGTGTACACATGATGGCAGCACACTAACTGCATTTTAACCCTTCTAGCACCAGCTTTTATTAGTCGCATCTGCAGGCTCTATGCCGACATGTAGCGCAGAGCCTGCAGAGGGGGTTAAAATGTTTATTAACATACAGCACTTTATTATTTAGATTTCTAACTGAGTTTATTTAAACAATAATGTTTCAGTGCTGCTGTGACAGTGCTGGAACATTATTGATTACTGTACTGGCAAAGCGGTAAATTCATACTCGCCGGCTTTGTCAGCCGGCGAGTTTAAATTCACCGTAAATGCTGTCCGCGGTCCTTCAGGACCATGGACAGCATCACACGCACCACACACGCACTCACACCTCATACTCACAGCACACTCACCACACGCACCACACACACCCAAAAACACGCATATCTCTCGCATCACTGTTGTACATCAAACACGCTCCATGTTTGATGCACGACAGTGTGCCTCCAGCCGAAGGGAAAAATCTGCACATAAACTCAGGGTACCCGCAAGAGAAATTGACATGCTGTAGACTTGATACATGGACCGCAGGTCAGTTTACACTGAGTAAAATAGTAGCAGAGGGAGCAGGAGATTTCTATAAAACCATTCACTGTGCTGGAACTGTAAGACGTTGCTTTTCTGACAACAGAATAATTTATCTACTACATAATTGCCGTAGGCAAAATCGTGTCGGCCCCCGAAATCGCCGTGGCTATGTCACACTGTGACGTCACCACGCGCGAGCAATGGCCGCGAAGCGGCCATTGCGAGTCGCTGGCCGAAAATAGAACCAGAGCCTCGGCCACAAACTTAGCGATTTACCGCTGAGGTAGCGCGAGCAATGGCCGCGAGGCCATTGCGAGTCGCTACCTCAGTTGTCGCAACTCCCCCTATACTTTCAATGGGGATCTATTGCGACTCGCTGTGTAGCGCGAGCAATGGCCGCGAGGCCATTGCGAGTCGCTACACTTGCAGGTTGGTGTAAAGATGTCATTGGAATAATTGGATTATTATTTGAACATCTAAAAAAAAAATTAAAAATATTCTAGACACCCGATGCATTTGCATCGGGCTCACAGCTAGTGTAAATATAAGCTTATAACCTGGCGTTAAATTCATCCATTAATTGTATAAATTACTCTTTTGAAAGCTGAAACCCTCCGAAATGTGGTTTAGGTTAAGAAAATAAATTGCCATCAATGCTGAAATATTGATCATTTAATGAACACAGAATGGTCAGATTTTGGCAAGACAAAAGTTTTGTCGCCCACAGAAAGTAATGTGATATTCAAACGTAACTTAAAATACAAATATATGTTGCATAACATTAGTGAATGACGTTGTGGTGCTATTAGTCATATTTAATATTTTGTGTGACTTCCATGAGCTTGAAAAGAAAAAGAAAAAAATAGTGTTGCGCCACCTGTGGATCTCTCCTGCCTTAAAAGCGGTCGTATTATAAGTGAACTAACCTTTAAAGGTTGTGCCAGATCCGCACAACCAGATTGTGAGCGTAGTTTGTGGCTCAGGCTGCCAGCCTCGGATCTGTAGTGCTGCTGTGTCCTCAATCACCTCTGCTCCTGGCCTCGTGTAGTCCACTCTCTCACTCCAGGGTTGGGTTAGGAAATTCCCGGTTGATCCATTAACCCTATCCCGCCTGCAGCTCTGTCACCGCTTTCCCCAAGGGAATTTGTATGATAGAATTCAGATAGAACATGCGGTTCTATAGTAGAGCGCAGGGATAATACGGGATACTTTAATCTTAATCTCCGTAACTTTATTCATAAAAAGCTCCAGACCACAACGCGTTTCGACGTACAGACGTCTTCCTCAAGCGGAAGACTGCATTCATGAGGTTCAACACTGATTCATACAATTTATTAATGAAGTCATCAGGAATAGCAAAGAATGCAGTCTTACATGCCTCCCAGAGTTCATCTAGATTCTTTGGTTTTGTCTTCCAAGCTTCCTCTTTCATCCTACCCCAAACATGATCAATGATGTTCATGTCTAGTGACTGGGTTGGCCAGTCCTTGAGCACCTTGATCTTTTTTGCATGGAGGAACTTTGTTGTAGAGATGGATGTATGAGATGGAGCACCATCCTGCTGCAGAATTTGACCCCTTTTATGATTTGGAATATGAGAGGTTGTTAATACTTATTGATATTTTAGGCTATTGATATTGCCTTCCACCTTGCAAATGTTTCGCACACCTCCATGCTGAATGTAACCCCAGACCATGACCTTTCCACCACCAAATTTAGCTGTTTTCTGGGTGTATTTTGGATCCATACTGGCTCCGGTAGGTCTCCTGCAGTATTTGCGGCAGCTGTGGTGTAATTCTACTGAAGATTCATCAGAGAAATCCACCTTCTGCCACTTTTCCAGCGTCCATCTGTTTAGCAGGCTGTGGGACTTTGCAAATGCCACACTGTTTTTTATTCTCCTTTTGTTTAGTGCTGTCTTCTGCGCACTGATTCGACCATGGAGGCCATTTCGAGACAGAATACTACAAACTGTTCTAGTTGACACAGGGACTTGAGGTCACCAGGCCTGTTGGAGCTCTGCAGCAGTGGAAGAGGGGCTTGCTTTGGGTTTTCTAACCAACAAACATTCCTCCTGAGCAGTTGTCTTGCGGGGTCTGGCGGATCTGGGCTTGTCAAACACATCTCCAGTCTCTTCAAATCTTTTTTTAATTCTTTGTACTTCACACTGAGACACATTAAAGGTGCCAGCCACCTCTGCAGTGGATCTGGTCTTCAGCCTCTTGATAATCAAGGCTTTGGTCGCAGGGTGGATTTTTGGCTTGTTGTCAGAGCTCAAGTTGCAGTTCAAGTGAACGTCTGGGATGCTGGGTTTCTTTTTATACACACCCACTAATTAACCAATCATTTACTGAGCACAGGTGAGGATGTAAACTTGGATTCGGTGCATTATATGACCAGGCGACAAAACTTTTGTCTTGCGAAAATCTGACCATTCTGTGTTCACTAAAAGATCAATATTTCAGCATTGATGCCAATTTATATTTTTAATCTAAACCAAATTTTGGAGTTTCAGCTTACAAAACAGTAATTTATGCAACCAATGGATGAATTTAACGTCGGGTTATAAGCTTTTATTTACATAACATGGATAAGCCACATAACTTCTGTCAGGGAGCGTACAAATCTTTTTGATGATCTTTATTACTGATGTAACTTCATTCCTCTCTGCTCTTCCCATGTAGGTGTCTTCTGATCACCGCTGCAACTTCCGGTAGTGTATCTATTACCTGGACGTTCTGGACCACAATGGATTTAATTATTAGACAGCACCTCTATGCAGCCGAACATCAGAAAGGTTAGTGCTTACATTCTACATGGCCAAAATAGGATATGAACGAGGTTGTCTGTTTTCAGGACAATTTAACTCACAGGCTTTAAAGTAACCACAACAGCATTAGTTACTTATGGAAGCCCATAACACTCCATTACCGGTTCACAGCCCCATTTTTCTTTTTTTCTGTGGAGACATGGGGTCAGTGGTGCTCTCATCCGCTGGCCCAGTTGCCTTTAGAAAGACCGCATGGGCCAGGGATTATTTCACTGAATGCCCAAACTCCTTACCCATGGGCAGGACACTACTTAGACACTACAGGGTGAGGGAACCTCACAATGGTTAGACTTTATTGGATCACCAACTGTCAAAGGCATATAATACAGCAAGAACACAAGATGAAATAAGCAACATTAGTACCCTTTCGCTGTCTTATCAGGGATTAGAAACTTTGTGCCTTCAAGGCTTCCAGGGCCAACTACCCCAGTCTAGCAGCACCCACTAAGAAGAGGTAGCGGCACGCTTAGGAAGCTGACCGAGCACAGCAAGGTATGTAGCCAGGTGACTGAATTGTCGCATCCTGGGTTCTTCAAGCAAACTCTGATGATCCATCTGGATCCTTGGATCCTAGGCTGAAGTCCTGTAGAATCTGAAGACCCTGGTGACTGGAGCAGGTCCTTTTTAAACCCTTAGCCTTCACCTCATGGTCTTGTGTACTGACAGGATTGGTCAAATAAAGTTGTTCTCTCATTGGTCATCAGTTCAATCTGACGGCATAATAATTCTCTGAATGATGTAGACAGAGGTGCTGAGGCAATCGACATTTATTATTATTATTATTTATAGAGCACCATTGATTTCATGATGCTGTACATGAGAAAGGGTTACATACAAACAAGTTAAAAATACAATGCACGAACCAACAGTGATAGACCAATACAGAGGGGAGAGAGGACCTTGTCCTTGCGGGCTTACATTCTACAGGGCACTGGGGGGAGAGACAGTAGGTTGGGTCTGCTCTGGTGGTGGTGGAGCACTGGGTCCGATGTTGGTGGAGCACCAGGTCCAGTGGTGGTGAGGTGGCACTGTGGTCATTGCAGGCTGTAGGCTGTGCTGTATAGATGGGTTTTCAGGTTCCGCTTGAAGGTTCCAAGAGTTCGGGACAGTCGGATGTTTTGGGGTGCAGAATTCCAGAGAATGCGGTATGCTTGAGTGAAGTCTTGTACGCAGTTAGACGAGGAACGTACAAGTGTGGAGGAAAGAAGGAGGTCTTGGGAGGATCGAAGATTACAAGTTGGATGATATCGGGAGATTATTTCAGAGATATATGAGGGGGACAGATTGTGGACGGCTTTGTAAATCAGTGTTAGTAGTTTGAATTGGATATGTTGGTGAACTGGGAGCCAGCGGAGGGATTTGCAGAGAAGCTAGTAATCCACAAATTAAGACAATGGGGCTACGAACAGTCTGATAATAAACAATGATTAACTCCTCTTGATTCACCAAACAAAAATACCATATGTCTGGCCTAATTAAGAATAATTAACCCCCAACGCAAGAGGTCAAATGCTGTGTTGTCACATTTTCCAAGACTGAAGCAGTCACTTGCTGACTAACTCTACCTGACTGCTGAAGTCCAGTGATTGGCTCTTCAAACATGTGTGGGAAGTGAGGAAACAGCATTGGAGTTTGTTGTAATTCTACTCCGGTAGAGATGAGCAAATCGATTTGCAGGACCTGGGTCCAGTAGCCAGGACAGTATTCTTTGACCATCAGACAATAGCCCTTCAAACAACCTCCAACTGCCTACAACCCCAATGCAGCTTCTAATAAGTATGCCCAGCATTATTTGGCATACTTGTAGTATCAAGAACAGCAGTTAATGGGTGTGACTGGCCTATTTTGTGGGCATGATGCCCATCTTCATGTGTGGCCCGACGTTTCCTTCTGCGTCCTCTACTCAGTTAGTGCTGTTTAGCTCGTTGTTTTTGCTGATTAAGCCATGCTTCCACCGACTCTGTTCCCTGACACTATGTCACAAGCGTGCCCCGATAAATGGCAGGTCCATGTTAGCGTGTGGGTATGGAAATCCATTCCCACTCAGCTAGTCATGCCCACTCAGTAAGCAGACCACCACGCCCCCACCCCCAAAGCTACGAGGACAGGACGCCCACCAGCCAACGTGACAACTGACAAGCAGTGTACTTAAGCAGGCAACGATGGTACACACGCAATGGATACGTCAACCAATGATAAGCGGCCCGGATGTGCGATATAGCGCATGGAAGGAACCGTCACGCCCACTAAGGCGGGTTTAACATCTATCAAGCAAGCTTGTTAAAACCACTAACTTTGGTCTGTGATTCTGCAAGTCTGCACAATATTTCATTATCTCATCACACCACAATGATGATGTTGCGCTCATCCTACAAAGTGGAAGAGTAGCCGCGGATTCCAGCTGGTAGGAAGCATGTTGTACTGCTCCCATCCGGCAGTGGTGGAATACTGACCTGGCTGTTGGTCCAGTTTTCAGCAAATACCTGATAAGTAAAAGGAGCTTTATCTGGAGCAAGGCTAATAACATGCTTATTATAATATCAGAATAATACAACCATTGAACCTTGAAAGGCTCGCACATCTCTACTCAGGAGCTGTAGGCTGAAACTAGACTAAACAGCAAGACACAATACTCAAGCAATAAGCGAAGATTCCATATGGTTTCAGTAGGCGCAAACATGAACCAAGGATTTTCAAAGAAAATATACCAGTCATGTCAGGTGCAAGAGATCTAATAAATGATGTATGCTGTTTTATTGTGATATCTGATGACGGATCTGCTTAAAAGGGTTTATTTGGGATTTTTTTTTAAAAGTAAGGGATTTTCCAAACTAAAGAAATAAGCCTTACCCTTGAGGCTTTCATCATCATTTCTCCATCGGTTCCTGCAAATATATAATAAGTGATGACATCTACAGTAGTGAGGAGCGAGTATGCTCGCCACTGCTCAATACTCGATCAAGGAGTGTGAGTGTTTGTGCGGAAACTCAAGTGCTCACCTGCATGTTTCACAGCTGTTTTTCAGCCACTGAGTATGCAGAGATTGCCTGACAATCACGGTAATGCCGCAGACATGTTGGCCGGCTGCATTGCATCATCAGTGCTTATATGAGACCGGGGGGAGGGGCGATGCTCATCACAGTGCAGTTCAGGGAGAGTTGATATAGGAGGGAGAGCTTCAATAAGACAGGCATGTAGATAAGGCTGTACAATTGCACTCTTTAATGTCTTTTATGTCAAAAATGGGGGGGCACTTAATCTTTCACTTCCCAGCAGCTACGTGAGAGTCAGATATGCGTTAAGGCGTCTTCCCCGCACTGTTCCATCCATTGCAGCAATTTTCAGACGCCTCCCCCAGCCTTTCGAGGGGGTTCAGCTTGAGTTCCCCATAGATTTCCATTTGACGTGTTACTTGTTATTTGAATCAAGCCCACACAAGCATCGGACCCACTCAGTTTTAGTAACAAGCATTCGAGAAGTTTAGCGCTCAGACATCACTAATGCCATCCCCCCCATTATCTATGTAACCTCTGCAGTTCTCCACCGGCCACAGCGGTTGCATGCTGAAAATGGACAATCCCTTTTTTTGATGTCTCACTACCTGTACCCTAAAAAACAGCTTCAGGAGCCAAGAAAATCTTTCCCCTGTGACGCCACCTCAGGACATGTGAAGCATTACACAATCCACCTTTAAAGCAAGGACATGTTTGTGGTAGACATCGGCTTGCTTTTTTTAGACCTGTTCTCTGTAATAGAGGTAATCAAAGAACTAGAAGGATAAAGAAGTGCAATAGGTTCTTAGTCGATATATAATTTATTCAGAAAGGACTAGAAGTTGCTCACATTGTGTGGTTGTGAGAGTCCTAACCGCTATGATAGTATATATTGGTTGTAGCAGATCCACATCTACGCAGTAGAACAATGTATAAGACAAGGGGTTATTGTGGCCGAAGTATCCAGCGAACATCAATGGTCAAAATGAAATTGACTTGTTTGTCAACGCATTTCAAAGCCTCATGGCTTCTTCATCAGGATAAATCAATCACATTATACCCTAAGGCTACGTTCATACGATGTGTTATTGCACCATTAGTGTAGTGTTTCGGCGGATCTGCAATTGCATCGAAAATGCCATGAAATGCAGTGACATTGTCTGTCCCAGCCAAGTCAATGCATTTCACAACTTTGCATTCAGACATTGTACTTTTTATGGATCCATTCTTGGGCTCAAGAACGGATGTGTAAAAAGAATGAGCGTGTCAATTATTTTGCGTTATTTTGCTGCGCTATTTACTCACCTCCCCGCGCTCCCACAGTGAGCTACAGCGATATCTTCATCCCGGGAGGCTGCAGGACTTGCGAGAGGACCTAGAACTGCACCATCTGACTGAGCAACGTCATTCAGTTACATGCGCAGGGTCCTAGAGGCAGCAACACTGCAACCTCCGGGATGAGAGGACATAGCCGGCGGTCACAGTGTGAGCACAGGGAGGTGAGTAAAGAGCGCAGCAGCGTTCATACACACAAGGTTGCGTTTTGTGAGGATCCATTCTTGCACCAAAAACCGATCCTCACAAAACGCAACCTTGTGTGTGTGAAAGTGGCCTAAAAGTAAATTTGAAAATGGGATTTCTTAACCAACTCACAAATAATACAATGACATAACAGTGGACTTTAATTGCAGAACTTATTTTTCCGCCCTTTAATTTGAGGTCAAATGAGTTGACAATGGTCCATGTGTTTGTCTGTGAGCAGGATCGGAGGGGAATCATTACTGCTAATTATGTATGGTAACATATGCTCCACTCTGTTCTCTCACCTCTCAAGATGGGGATGCCTTGCTCAAGGCTTACACCTTAATTAAAGCAGCAAACAAGGACGCGGCTACTAAAGATGGACCTGAGAAGTTCAGCTCTGACTTATATATCCTGTGCGCAGAACAAGCCCTTCAAGTAAGTGGTATCCGACATATAATCGCGTCACATCTGTATTTATAAGCTTGTGTGATGATGGCATTTCCCATGATTATTTCATCAGGCTCCAATTCACTTATGAGTTATGGTTCATGGTTAGAGTAATGCTAGTATGTGATTACAGAGGACCTGTCACCTCCCGGAAAACCTTTCATAGAAAAAATAAAAAAGATCAAATATAAAATCTTTGCAAAATGTATTACAATTTGAAACATTAAAATATTTCCTCTGGCCCTTCAAAGAGGATGGCCAAAGTCAGCTGAATGTGTGGCTCTCCACTGTCTCTCTTTGTTGACATCAGTGTGAAACTTCATACAGCTGGACTGGCTCACTTGCATAGCCAGCTGTTATGATACTGGTAGAGCATGGCTGGATTCCAATGGCCGGAGGGGCACAAGCAGGAAACTGCAGGCAGCAGTAGAAATCCTTGGATGTAGGATTGGAAGGAGGAGAAAGAGTCTGGAGATGGATGGGAACAGTCTGGGTAAGACCGTTCTTGGGAGCAGTGATGAGTGAACCTTTTGAAGTTTGGGCAATTCAGCAGAACTTTGTGGCGCACTGTTCGTGACCCTGAACTTGACCCGAACCTCAATGGAAGTCA
>JARQOC010000006.1:58962735-58992035 GCA_033576535.1 Allobates femoralis | reverse complement strand
TGGTGGTTCAGTGGTAACACTGTATGGTGGTTCAGTGGTAACACTGTATGGTGGCTCAGTGGTTAGCACTGTATGGTGGCTCAGTGGTTAGCACTGTATGGAGGCTCAGTGGTTAGCACTGTGTACGGTGGCTCAGTGGTTAGCACTGTACGGTGGCTCAGTGGTTAGCACTGTATGGTGGCTCAGTGGTTAGCACTGTACGGTGGCTCAGTGGTTAGCACTGTATGGTGGCTCAGTGGTTAGCATTGTACGGTGGCTCAGTGGTTAGCACTGTATGGTGGCTCAGTGGTTAGCACTGTATATGGTGGCTCAGTGGTTGGCACTGTATGGTGGCTCAGTGGTTAGCACTGTATGGTGGCTCAGTGGTTAGCACTGTACGGTGGCTCAGTGGTTAGCACTGTATGGTGGCTCAGTGGTTGGCACTGTATGGTGGCTCAGTGGTTAGCACTGTATGGTGGCTCAGTGGTCAGCACTGTATGGTGGATCAGTGGTCAGCACTGTATGGTGACTCAGTGGTTAGCACTGTACGGTGGCTCAGTGGTTAGCACTGTACGGTGGCTCAGTGGTTAGCACTGTTTGGTGGCTCAGTGGTTAGCACTGTATGGTGGCTCAGTGGTTAGCACTGTGCGGTGGCTCAGTGGTTAGCACTGTATGGTGGCTCAGTAGTTGGCACTTTATGGTGGCTCAGTGGTTAGCACTGTATGGTGGCTCAGTGGTCAGCACTGTATGGTGGATCAGTGGTCAGCACTGTATGGTGACTCAGTGGTTAGCACTGTACGGTGGCTCAGTGGTTAGCACTGTACGGTGGCTCAGTGGTTAGCACTGTACGGTGGCTCAGTGGTTAGCACTGTTTGGTGACTCAGTGGCTACTACTGTATGGAGGCTCAGTGGTTTGCACTGTATGGTGGCTCAGAGGTTAGCATTGTATGGTGGCTCAGTGGTTAGCACTGTACGGTGGCTCAGTGGTTAGCACTGCACGGTGGCTCAGTGGTTAGCACTGTATGGTGGCTCAGTGGTTAGCACTGTATGGTGGCTCAGTGGTCAGCACTGTATGGTGGCTCAGTGGTGAGCACTGTACGGTGACTCAGTGGTTAGCACTGTACGGTGGCTTAGTGGTTAGCACTGTACGGTGGCTCAGTGGTTAGCAATGTTTGGTGGCTCAGTGGTTAGCACTGTATGGTGGCTCAGTGGTTAGCACTGTATGGTGGCTCAGTGGTTAGCACTGTAAGGTGACTCAGTGGTTACTACTCTATGGAGGCTCAGTGGTTTGCACTGTATGGTGGCTCAGTGGTTAGCACTGTAAGGTGACTCAGTAGTTACTACTGTATGGAGGCTCAGTGGTTTTGCACTCTATGGTGGCTCAGCGGTTAGCACTGTACGGTGACTCAGTGGTTAGCACTGTACGGTGACTCAGTGGTTAGCACTGTATGGTGACTCAGTGGTTAGCACTATAGGGTGACTCAGTGGTTAGCACTGTATGGTGGCTCAGTGGTTAGCACTGTACGGTGGCTCAGTGGTTAGCACTGTACGGTGGCTCAGTGGTTAGCACTGTATGGTGGCTCAGTGGTTAGCACTGTACGGTGGCTCAGTGGTTAGCACTGTACTGTGACTCAGTGGTTAGCACTGTATGGTGACTCAGTGGTTAGCACTGTATGGTGGCTCAGTGGTTAGCACTGTATGGTGGCTCAGTGGTTAGCACTGTACTGTGACTCAGTGGTTAGCACTGTATGGTGACTCAGTGGTTAGCACTGTATGGTGACTCAGTTGTTAGCGTTGTTGCTTTGCAGCACTAGGATTCTGAGTTCAAATCCCAAGGACAACATCTGCAAGGAGTTTGTATGTTCTCCCTGTGTTTTTCGTGGATTTCCTCCCACACTTCAAAGACATACGGATTGGGGATGTAGATTGTGAGCCCCAATGGGGACAGTGATTATAATTTCTGTAAAGTGCTGTGGAATAAATAGTGCTATATAACTGAGTAAAATATTAAATAGAATTCATCAATATTGTTGGTCGTGGGCAGACGTCTTAATAACGTGCAAACCCCTATCAATCTAGAATTGGCGCTATAGGATAAACGTTGCAATATTAAAATATCATAGCTACCATAGAGAATTTCTGATTTCATGTGACATTTGTACAAAGTAAAGTTTCAGACATGAACAAAAAACCTGATCCAAAGGCCAAAGTAGTACATATAATATTGATATATTAATTTAGGGTCTTTACAACTTTTTAGATGGTGAATATAATGCTGGTCTTCTGCACATAGGCAATCATTTAATAATGCAAGCGCTATATGAGATGTATGAGGTGTCGCAGGACGGGGTGAGCGCCGGCCCGGCGGGGGAGGGGGTGTACTCACCGCTCAGCGTCATTAGTATTCTCCATACGCTGTGTATGGCCGTCAGTCTTCTGGATGCACTTTGAATGATGCTGCGCTTTCATGCATAAATAACTGATACGTCCCTTGTTACTTTTACCTGTGGAGACTGACAGCCGACAAGACCTCAGCGTTATAAATCTTATAGCTCAAGACGTGTAAGTGTCATCAGCACCTGTGAGCGGAGAACGCAGACTGGATGGAGAGTCACTGTTCTTCTCTCATGATGGTGGGAAGCAAGAAAGAAACCATTCATTACAGATTATACTTTCCTATCTGTCAACTTGGACCATCAAGACATTTGAAGAACATCTCCTCCTCTGATCCTGTCTTTTTTTCTCTTCTTTTGATCGTTTCCTGACCACTTTTTGCTATGTAGTTTTTTTACTACTGAAGATTTTTTCAACATTTTTTTGAACTCTATTAAGCAATCATGAAAATGCTTGCATTTTGTTTTCAGCAAAAACGTTTAAAAAAACACATAAAAAATTCCCATGCACCTTTCGGGATTCTTTCTAATCTTCCTTTCGACTTGTGCTGTAAGTACTGAAAGACTCCCAAGCAGAAAATGCCAGAAGAATGGACCTCACTTCTTTTAAAGGGAATCTGTCAGCAGGTTTTTGCTATGTAAGTTGAGGACAGCATGGTGTAAGGGTTAAAAAACTAAAAGCAACTGAGCGTCTCTTATCAAGGTCTGTGCTACAATTGACGTAAACTAAAGGCTTTATCACCTGGTGATTACCATTACAGGATTACTTTGTCATACACCTCACTGTCAATATACAATCACTACAGAGAGCCAGGTGTGGGCGGAGGCAGCCAGCTCAGCTTGGCTAGATGCTTATAATGTAATCCTTTGATAGTGTCAGAACACTTGCACCCAGTAATCTAATTGATACATTGTTTGATTCAAGGTTTCTTTGCCTACAACATGCTGCTGTCAGACGAGGTAACAAAACCTGCTGACAGATTTCCTTTAAATGCTTGGCAGGTTTTGAATGCATGAACATTTTGCATCAAGTAATTTGTACATAGAAAGCAATATTTTCATTCTTTCATTCATTCATTCATTCATTCATTCTTTTAAGTGTATTTTTTAGCATTTTTTGCTACTTTTTCTGTGCAAAAAGTTATAAAACACTGCAAAAGTTTAGGAGCTTTAGAAACTAATCCACGCTAGTGACTCCAGGGATGTCACAGTATTAAAAGAACTCAGCCTCAGGTATATTGATGGCAGGTGAGAGCTCAAAAAGGTATGGAAGTCAGAGCCTACATGGTGCAATTACCTGCTATGAATTTATTTTCTCATATCTTACTCACTAGCAGTCTTTCAGAACAAAGCTTCAATCTATGACTACATCCGGTAGTCTGGGACACGCCTACTGTCTCATCATTGGATCAGGCTGCTGCTTTCTCCTCCCCCTCTGCATCTCTTTCTCCCCTGATTGGCTGCTGCACATAAACAAAAGCTCCTCACTAGATCCCTCATAAAGTCAGTGCAAGAAGCTGATTTATATTACAATAACGGGAGAATAATGATAACTAAAAGAGCAGGGAGAAAAACGAGGAATTACTGCACAAAAACAGAGGCAAATAAGACTCAGTAAAGGGGGAAGGGAGTTTGGATTTCTCACTAGACCATTTAATAAGATTCTTCCCTTTCACTATTCAGTGTGTTTCATAACTCTATGTCTTATTTGAAAGAGACAAGCACAATAGGGTTTTATCTGGGTGGTAACAATAGTAGTGTAAGGGCCCCTTTACATGCTCAGACTTACAAGCGATCCCACCAGCGATCCGACCTGGCTGGGATCGCTGGAGAGTCTCTATGCAGTCGCTGGTGAGCTGTCAAACAGGCAGACTCACCAGCGACCAGTCAGCAGCAACATTGCTGGTAACCAGGGTAAACACTGGGTAACTAAGCAGAGCGCGCTGCTTAGCTACCCGATATTTACTCTGGTTACCAGTGGCCAGCATCTAATGTGCGGCACTGGGCATTGGCTGTGAGGTCGCTGATCGTTGGTCTCTCGCTGTCACACACAGCGATGTGTGCTGACCAGTGGGAGACCAAGGACCAACAAATGGTCCTGAACGATTTGTAGTGATCAGCGACCTCACAGCAGGGGCCAGGTCGCTGCTACGTGTCACACATAGTGACTGTGGCGTTTCAGCGATATCGCTAGCGATGTTGCAGTGTGTGAAGTACCCTTAGGAAATACACTTATAATTGGCTGCAGTGGACCCACGGAGTGAAAGATAGTAGAAGAAGAAAAAAGTGGGCTAAAACCGACCTGCCGGTGAAGGAGCCCAAGGAGGATAAAACCAGAGAAATATGATCCAAGTAGTGTAGTCTCTTTAGACAACGCATTTTAAAGTATAACATAACTTCTTGTTCTGTACAAAGATTACAAAAATTTTGTAGTTTTTGTCCTGAAGATGTTACTTAGTATTTCAAAAAGTGTTGCTGAACGTCCTCTCCATTCCTCTGCAGAGCTCTGTTCTTTGCATTGACAAAAACTATTTTGCTAATATCTTATTTTATTTTATTCTTTTTGATCCACGGACGCAATTAAAACATTACAGGTGTCACGGGGTGGTTATAAAAGACAAAGGGATACTGCAGCAGACTGGCAGTAATGGGCATGGCAGTCAGTGGTATTAGTATGACCCTTCGCCTAGGGGACCCTAGCTGATCTTGATCTCAGAAGTACCTCTGAAGGTAAGGATGTCTGGGCTGCCACCCTAGCCCTACTCCTGACCAGCCCTCGGCTAAAACCCCATCATCTACACCCAGGGACCAGGATAAGCACAGCAACTCCCAAGCGATAGGAATCTTCAGGAAAACTACAGGACAGCTTCAGCAGGACTGCAAACGGCATGAACACAGCACAGGGTCATGCAGAGTGTAAACTCTATCAACAACATCAAGTGAAAGGTCATGGGACTACTTAAAGGCAGGGGGAATGGTCAGCGCATATCACATGACAAACACAGCCGCAACCTGAAGAGCCACAGACTGCTAATAACATGAACAGCAATTACTGCTACAACTATTCACAGAGACTGTAAACCAGTGTACACGTGACAATAGGGCCTTAGAGACATTTAACTAACATCAGCTTAAACTGCTAATATCATTGGGTTCGGCTGACAGTGTGAGAAGAACGTGAACATCATGACTATCTCTCGATAAAGGATGTCAAAAGGGAGATAAGGATCCAGGACCTCCAATTTTGAATGGCCGATCCTTACATTCTCCAAGAGATAAGCAGCTGTCAGAGCTGTCCCCTATATAGAAGATAGAAGCGCTCGACCAAACAAGTGCTCCTGTGTAATGGGGAGTCGGGCAAGACAGCTGCCAACTGACCCGTCGTCAGAACCATAACTCACCCAACATCTATCTATTGTGAATGGGGTCTTCATAGCGCCATATTAGCTGATTTTATGCCAGAATACTGTCACTAAATGATGATGCTTCTCCAGAATAATATGTCTTTTGAGTCTTTAATTTGCCCATGTTTAATGGTTGTTTTAACCTTCTGACGCGTTTTGGTCTTCTTGTTTTACCTGCTAAACACTCTGAACACCAGAGATCACATAGATCAGTACTAACCAAGGTACATGGGATCACAACATTTATCTGGCTCCTGTCGCACAGCAGTACACTGATAAGTATTTGTAAGGCTGTTTTCACGCTGCCGGTTTCTGTAATCCGGGTGAATAAACTGAAATTGGGTGTACCTGAACGCATTTTCTGCCGCATTGACTTTCAGTTGGGTCTCCAGAACTTGCGGGTGCATTTGGGTGTATACGGTTCCACCCGGATCTGGATGTCACCGGTTTTTAGCCGATACAAAAAACACAAATATTGTGATTTTGGGGCTCCGTTAAAACCCAGAGGCATCTGGATCCATCACTATCCAGCTGGCATTAAAATGAAGCTCTATGGAACCCGGATCTGGCATCTGGATCCGGGTTTTTTGACTGAGCATGCCCAGAATCCAGTTTCATATGACACGCCCACTAGGGGGCCATCCTAATGCAACTGAATGCTACCGCACTGGTATTGCACCTGATACATCAGCCGGATCAGTAATAATACCGGTGTGGGATCATCCAGTTGCATCAGGTTTTACAATTTTGGGGGAATGTAGAGGGTTGCAGTTTTATCCGTATCCCTGCCGGATTCACCCGGATTAAAAAAAACGGTAGAGTGAAACCAGCCTAAATTACATCTACACTGAGAATAAGAATTACCTTACAAAAACTGATACAAAATACAGACATGTAAAAGGGACCTGGGGGGTTTCTGACTTTCTACTTTGCTTTACTCTTTTTTTAGGATTAGAAAAAATATTTATTCAAGCATATTAGTGTACCTCAATGAATTAGAATATCATCAGAAAGTTAATTTATTTCAGTAATTGAATACAAAAAGTGAAACGCACATATTATATAGTCATTACACACAGAGTGATGTATTTCAAGTGTTTATTTCTGTAAATGTTGATGATTATGGCTTACAGCCAATGAAAACCCAAAGGTCATTAACTCAGAAAATTAAAGTAGGAAGGATGAAAGGTTAAAAACCACGCTGCCGTATTCCATGGGACATCAAAGGGTGAATATAATATTGACTTATTAGTCAACGCGTTTCAGGACTCAATGAAACATGGCCATATTCTAACTCATTGAGTTGCACTAGTAGACTATCCTTTGTTGCAGGTTGTATTGAATATTGCGCGTTTCACTTGATTAGAGAAGAGTTTCTGAATCAGACCCAGATATACAATATAGTGCGGCTCTACATGCTAGACTTTGATGGAGGCCATGGGTGCACTGAGGACTAGGGCAACCTTCCGGCAGTAAATAAGCCCAACCATTTCTAGACCCCTTTTAACAAATTGAGCATCAATTGCTGATCTGCATTCTTATTGTACTACAGATCTAATACTAATTAGTGTAATTAGAAATGACAGTAATCACAGGGTGCCGTTACCTTTAGCTTCATTCTCGCCATCGAGCACCATTTGAAAAACGTCAGGAGCCAAGCAGAGGCCGGCATTGACAAGCAGGGGCCGCTTCTTCCGTACAGAGTCCTTTGCATTGCTTTGTTTTGCCTATAATAAAGAAAACAATCAAGGATTACGTCTCAAGCAGAAAAACAAGCCAGAGAGCAGTGAACTACAACTCCCAGGAGAACTCAAGACTTTACTTTAGTGTCACCACCATCTGCAGAACTGTCAGGAAGATGATTCCAGCTCGCGAAAGACAGAACACAACAGCAGGCGAAAAGGTGTTTGGCCGGAGGGTATAACCCTCAACCTTCAATAACTTATATGTGCTCCTGAAGGTTAGGGTTATACCCTCTGGACACACACCTTTTAGCCTGCGGTTGTGTTCTGTCTTTCGCGAGCTGGAATCATCTTTCCTGACAGTTCTAAGGGTGGAAAAAACTTAAAGGGAATCTGAGAATTGTCTTGTGCTTCTTGACCTACGGACACTAATAATCAGACGCTGTCTGGGACAAGATACTCAACTGCAATAACTTGGCCAGTGTCTGATTCATAGAATGGTAGAGTCTGAAGGACCTCCTGGGTCATCTGGTCCAACCCCCTGCTCAAAGCAGGATTCACTAAATCATCTCAGGCAGATGTCTGTCCAGCCTCTGTGTGAAGACTTCCACTGAAGGAGAACTCACCACCTCTCGTGGCCGCCTGTTTCACTCGTTGATCACCATCACTGTCAAAACGTTTTTTCTAATATCTAATCTGTGTCTACTATCATTCAGTTTCATCCCATTGTTTCTAGTGTTTCCTTGTGCAAATGAGAATAAATTGGATCCCTCTACAGTGTGACAGCCCTTGAGATATTTGTAGACAATTATTAAGTCTCCTCAGTCTTCTTTTTTGGAAGCTCAACATTCCCAAATCCTGTAACCGTTCCTCGTAGAACATGGTTTGCAGACCGGTCACCATTCTGTTCGCTCTTCTCTGAACTTGCTCCAGATTGTTGATGTCTTTTTTTATAATTTGGTGCCCAGAACTGGACACAGAATCCAGATGAGGTCTGACCAAAGAGTAGACGGGGAATAATGACTTCACGTGATCTAGACCAGTGTTTCCCAACTCCAGTCCTCAAGGCACACCAACAGGTCATGTTTTCAGGATTTCCTTATCATTAGACAGATGATGGAATTATCCCCTGTGCAAGTGATTAAATTATCACCTATGCAATCCTAAGGAAATCCTGAAAACATGACCTGTTGGTGTGCCTTGAGGACTGGAGTTGGGAAACACTGATCTAGAATGTATGCTTCTGTTACTACATCCCAGAATTGTATTTGCTTTTTTACTGCTGCATCACACAGGTGACTCATGTTCAGTATGTGATCTATTAGTATACCTAAGTCTTTTTCATACGTGCTATTGAGTCGGTCGACAGGGTAAGGGGTACTCAGATACCGGACAGGTTGTTACTTCGGTGGGGGATCACGGCTGGTCGGTTCCCAGTTCTGTGCCCTGGACCCTTAATGGCGGGAATGGTGGGGCATGATAATGGGGAATTTGTAACGTGACGCCACCTGTGGTACCTGGTAATAGGGTTACCAGCACTGCGGCCGGCCGCTGAGGTGATAGGAATGCAGCTTTGGTAGTACAGCTCCCCACAGGTGGAGCTTTACCTCAGGGCAGCGGGGTGGATGAGGGGAGTAGCAGTCCTCACCTCTGTGATGCTGTAGAGATCTCTCCTGGTGACAAATAACTGAGACAGAGTCCAGATTATCCCAAACAGTTCTTTACTGGTACCGGGCAGATGTTAAGGTATACAGTACAGTCTGGTTTAATGTGGGTTGTAGCCACAGATTCAGGAGGCTTTTTACGGAGTCTGTCAGAGGTGTTCTTCTAATGGCTTTCTTAGTCTCTACTCCCAGTGGCTCTTGGCTCACTGCTTTCAATCACATTAAAGAGCCCGTTCACCGGTCCCCAGGTCTGTTACTAACAGGTACTATTGACCCCTTTCCGGTACGGATGGGAGCGACACCGAAATAATCCTCCCGCCACCGGTATTTAGTCCTTACCTGCTAGTGTCTTGGACCCAATTCGGGACAGAGGTGGGGATTTAGTCCTGTGGTGCTGCGGCTCCTACTTATTAGGCCTACAGCTTGCCGGTCTGCGGTCAGGGATAAACCGTTACTAACCATCTTGGCTCCGGTATGTCGGTGGTGATCTGGGTCTCCAGCTGGCTCTGACTAGTCCTGGAGTGGCCCCTCTTGTCGTCTGGGTCATCTCTCAATTTAAAGGTGCCCTCATGTCACAGCTGCAGGGTCCCCTGCGTCTGTCTTGCTTGCTCTCCTCACACCATCTGTTTGCCTTGTGTAAACTCTCACTGTCTTCCCGCTCTTCTCGTCTCCACTCCCCTGGGACCTACTTAATATACAGTCCCCTGTCTTAAAGTGGCCTGTGAGTTAGGTGCAGACTCTGTATTTTCCTCCCTCATCCACAACTACAAAGATAATACACCTTCTGTTTGGGGTGCAGTACCTCCCTGTGGCATCCCACCAGAGGGGCGACACACTATTGCTTAACACTATTCCTACCATTTTCATTTTTCTTGCCCAGATGTTGAACTTTGCACTTCTCCCTATTAAATCTATTAGTCGCTGTCCGTTGTTCTATCAGTACTTCCCGATTTTTTTTATTGCACTTGTACAGCGTAAGCCTATAGATGGGCACTTAAATGTATGTCCCAGCAGGATCACACCTGACAGCAGCATTTAGGTGAATAAACAGACACTATCTCCATCAGTGTTGTTAGGAAAGGGTAACATGAGAGAATTGGATCATCTATGTTAATGACACTACTATTATTAAACTCCACTCACACTGTCAGCTTTTTAGGGGATCTGATCTCTCATAAGAGAATCGGATCACAAGTGAGGAGAAGACGGAGAATAAAGTTTCTGCATTTTCTTCATTATGTGAGTTTGTTGAAACCGGATTGCACTTGGATATCATCCGAGTGCAGTCCAATGATTTCACCGCACCCACAGACTTGAATGGATGCGTGATGTTCGATTCATGCTACTACTTGCAATTGCAGCACGCTGCGCTTTTCTTCTCATCCCGAATCATCTTGAGAAAAAAAAATGCTGATCAGCACTGACCCACAGTTTGCACTGGAGCGAGTGCCATCTGATAAAACAATGTAGAGTTATCGTCCAGATTATACACTAGTGTGAGTGAGCAATTAGAAGAAAGTGCTGACTGTATAGCCCAGGCAGCACCTACTTATCTTCTGCGTCCTCTCCATTCACCTGCACCCACTCCAGGGCGGATATTACTGCACACCATGAAGCAAGAAGACTATATTGGATAACTTTTCATTTTACAAAGAAACAGAGTAATAGCCTTTTACACTCCTAAGGGTAACCTTTACACGCCACAATTTTTGGTGGCGATCGGAGGCGATCTAACGTGCGCGTGCACGTTTTTCATGGTCGCCTCAGATCAATGGTGGCGCTTTCACACGCCGCAATTTCACCCTCAACCTAAGGCGATGTGTCGCCCTGGAAATTGCCACACCAACAGCGGGCAACATCCGGTCGACTCCCCTCGTCGCTTCACACGCCGCAATCCCCAAAGGAATGTGGGCATACATGTTCAGCGCGGCGAGAACATAGGCGTGCCAGACTGGTTTACACCGTGCCCCAAACACGCTCTTTGGACAACGCAATAGCGTTATGATTGCTCAGCCTGCGCTGGAAGGCTGGCTAATACATGATGCCATTGCCATTGTTTGGTGGTGAATGGACAGCTGTTCAAATATGTCGCCCTGTGAAGTGACAGTCAATGGAAACACAGTAGCCACCACCAATCATCGCTGACGGGGCGCGGACTCCAGCACGGTGTGGCACGCCTACAGGAAATCAATAGGCGACGCAGATTCCATCAATATCGCCCGTTTACACGCCATAAACAGGGAATGTCGCCTTCATGATTGCCTCTGATTTTGGAGCAGTGCTGTGAAATCGGACCAGGCGACAGGTTCTTTATCGCCGCCAAATTCCCAAATTACACGCTGCAACTGGAAGGCAATTTGACGGCGATGGTGCCAGGACGACGTATCGCCGGCAAGATTCCTCGCCGCAGTTGTGGTGTGTAAAGGTACCCTAAGAGTACTTCCACATCTGCAAAAATTTTTGCAAAAATGCAATGCGGCACACTTGCGCTAAAGTTGCGCTTGTGCTAATGTATTGTAAAGAGACCTCTGGACATGTGCGGAGGCTTGCGGTTTTGACCTTTATCCGGCAGTGCTGGAATTGCGGGATCGCTGGGAAATGATCGCTGTGTCTCCACACATGTCCGGAGGTCCCTTTACAATGCAGTAAGCACAAGCACAACCTTACCGCAGGTGGGGCGCATCTGCCTTTTGCAGGCAACATCCTTCCTCTAGTGAAAAATGTAGTGTCCTGTGCGGGAGAATGCAGCGTCTGTGCCCACGATCAGGATTCTGGACGCAGCAGATTTTTGCTTTGTTCTCCCACTGGGAACACTTATGTCTCCACATGAATAAATTGACATGCTGAGCTCAGGAAGCTGCACTGCATTGTCAGTTTACAGAGCATCAAAAGGGAAGCACAATGGGCCATAGATCTCTATAACTGCATTCACTGTGCTTGCACTGTACAATGTAGTGTATTGGATGCAGCGAAATCATGATGCGTCTAAAATGCTGCCAATCCTGATCGTGGGAACGTACCCTTGGGTGTTTGCAAATCGGATACCTGTTATATTTTATTGGCAGCACAAGTTATATACCCAAAAAGCTGCAGTACGTAATGTGCGGCTAGATGACAGCTCTGGCCTAAATTGCACACAGAACTTTACCTGCTCGATGATCATTGCGGCCTGATCTTCTGCCCGTTGCGGCTTTGTATACAGTGTATTTCGCAGCTGGAGGCGATGAAGATGACCCTTCAGGTGGTTTTGATACTGTCCGTTGCCATCTAGAGCCAATGCTTTCTCAAGGTGTTTAATTGCAACCTCAATTCGGTCGTCGTCTTCTTCAATCTGAGCAATTTCCAAATGGATCTGGCAGCGCGTAACGGTCATTAAACTGAAGAGTAAATGACAAAATTACCTAGAAGAAAAACATTGCACGAAGTGTAAGCACTAGTGATGAGCGAGTAGTAAGATTCTCGGGTTCGGATAGCTTTAACTGAATACTCTGAACTTTTTCAGTATTTGTTAATCGTTACGAATCCGGTCAATGGGGACCTCACTCGGATCCCAATACTGAAACATTTCAAAGTATTCGGTTAGAGCTATCCAAACCCGAGTATGTCACTACTCACTCTCTACTAGTAAGCACTTTACAAGGCCCAAAGTTTCCCTTAGCGTACCTTTACACGCCGCAACCACGGCAACGTATATTGACAACGATATGTCCCCCTGCAACGATCGTGTAATTGGGGAATTTGGCGGCGATATGTTGCCTCGCGCCAGTCACCTGATTTCAGTGGTGGCAGCGTGTAAAGGTACCCTTAAGGCGACATCGCCGCCAATTACATAGGCGACGTAGGGGCGTGGCCTATCGGCGGCGACATCGCCCCTAAGTCGCCTCATGTAAAGGGGCGATGTCGGCGCCGCCGGGAGGTCGCCTGGTTTCACAGCAGTGCTCTGAAACAAGGCGACTGATCTGGGGCGATGTGCACACGTCGCCCAATGTAACCGGCCGCCGGCAACCTGTCAGGCGATGGGAGCCATGGGCTCCCATTATCTTGCATCGCCGGGTTTTCAGACACCCCGGCGGCGATGCCGCCTGTCAGCTCGCCGACGCGGGGCTGGAGGTGTCGCCCCATGTAAATGGGGGACGGTGATGCTGGCAGGGCGCCAAAAACGTGCGCGCACCCGCCAGTTGCCGCCAACATCTCCAGCCCCGTCGCCAGGTGTGACGGTGCCTTTAAAGAGATCGGCTATCTCGTCTGACATGTCTTTCAGTAGATAAGTGCATTTATCAATGACTATTTAGCATCATTTTTTGGAACTGCACAGATGTTACTTTTTTATTACTCCTGCAAATGTATGAATAAACTGACAACTGGGTGCTACCGTTCCCTTTATGGTGGTACACAGTCTGATGATGTAACCTCCATTGATTATCGCAGAGGGTCCCCTGACCAACAATGCACGGGTCTAATGAGGGCTGATTATGACAGCCTGTCCCCTCCAATAGAAGCGAGATACTCAGCTGTCGTCTCATCCATTTCCAGAAGACATAACTGGATGATACTGTGCTATGAATAAAGGCGTCTTTGTATTGTATTTATAGGACGAATTCAAGAAGTTACTAAAAAAAACACATTAGGAGAGGCGAGAAGTAACCGCCAACATGACCATTCTACAGAATCCATCTTCTTGTGCCGACCTGGCAAATGGAGAAGCCCTGAACTGAAAATATTAAAACTCTCATCGGCTGGTAAGTATTTATACACAAATGCCAAAGTAAGCATGATTGTATTTTATTTAGACTATTTGCCCCCAACCCAACATCTTAAAACTTCAAGGAAGTCCACATATATATGTAACTGAAAGGACACATCAGATTCGGCACCCCACTGTTTAGGAAGGAGTGATAGTGCTTCTGTCTCCCAACCCAGGAATCATGGAATGTAGGAAGCAGACAAAGTAGTGGATAAAATCTGCGCTGCTGTCGATTGAAGAGGTCCATGACAATTAAATTAAAGAAATAGTGGTTTGTTCTATGCATTTCCAAGCGTGTCCCCAGTTCTTCATCAGGAAACCCACTAAATCAGTAATCATAGGGCACCGGGATGGGGCAGGAGCTGCCAGACTTTACAAACACCAGATGAGCTCTGCTGTACAACCGGAATGATGAATGTGTGATGTAACAGGATTAATACTCCAGTCTCAGCAATTTTCATTCCATTAGTTTTGTCTTTTTTAAATTAATTATTATATTAGTATTATTATTAATTCTATATAGGAATTATGAAGTGTGCCATGTATGATCTTGTGGCGCCCCTGAGGACTGGTGGTCACAGCTGAGATAGGTAAGCTAGTCACCCCACACCAAAACCCTACACATCCCCCAACCTTAGACCTAGTACTTCATGTCAGGGAAGGTATAGAGGGGGAGCTAGGTGGACAGTGGAGCGCAGAGAGGAAAACCGGGGAAAGGGGTGGAGGAACTAGACTAAAACCCTAGGAACACTACGTTGGGGAGGCTTAGTCGGAAAGAAACAAAGAGCACCGGTTCGTGTTCCTGGTGTGAGTGGGAAGGTGAGGAACAGAATCCCCAAACCAAAACGCCCTGAGAAGTGTAACACTGTAAAGGAAGAACGTGGAAAAGAGGCAAAAGTACCGTACTTAAGTAATACCGGTAAATGAGCAAAAAAAAAAAAAAACTAAAAAAAAAAATTATAGCTATAGAATGATATTTACAAAAAGAAAACTGAATAGTGTCTGGTATGACCCGGGTACTGACGCGTTAGATCACTTGCCTTTCTATGTTTTCTAGTGATTCGGCTACAGACAGTAATGGCTTCTTAAGGCGCCTGCGCAGGTTATGTTGCAGTAATGGCAGGCACAGGCTCCACAGCGTCGTGCACACGTCCTGGATGGTGTCAGGTTCTCCGAGACGGACGGCGTTCTGCAGGGTCATCTCCAGCCCGGTTATAACGCGCAGCTGAGCCTGTATAGAGAATATCAAAGGGGTGACTTTACTATCTTTACATTAATTCTTTATAACCACATCTTGTTTTGCTAAAGGGTTTAGGGATTTTGGCGTCAGGGTTCCCCATATAAGATAAGCATGATTGTGAATTATATAGATGACCCCAAAGAACCAATAACATAGGAATACCAATGAATTTAACCGAATATCTGCTCAATCCTGGGAGAATGTGGGAATATTTGAGTATGGTATAAGTCCAGATGCTGCTAAATTTATGTCTTTGGCATGGTATAGCTATAGACAGCCTTATATGTGAGGAGCGGTGCTCATAGGGAGGATCAAAGTTTTTAAAGGGAATCTGTGAGCTGGTTTTTGCTACCTCATCTGAGAACAGCATGATGTAGACAAGGAGACCCTGAATCCATTGATGTATCACTTAGTTTACTGGGTGGAGCAGTTCTGACACAATCATAGTTTTTAGATTGAGCATGTAGTAGAGCTGAGAAAGCTGCCCCCACCCATAGCATGCTCTGTATGTACATTTCTATAGACAGTGAGGTGCTAATCTCAGCAGGGGGTGTGACGAACTAGATCATCTGTGGATGACCCAGCCCAGCAATGTTAATCTTCTGAAGCTAAAAGAAACATTCCAGGTAGTCAGCACACAGTGTGAAAAGAGATGAATCACTGAAATCTGGGTTACCCGCTGCAGCATGCTGTCTTCAGATTACAGAGCAAAAACCTGCTGACAGATTCCTTTTAATGTAGATTGGCAGCCACCAACATCTGTAGTTACTGTTTGCAGAGTCGAAGAGAAATTGCGGGTTAAAAAGATGACAACATACCCTTGGAAGGGTACCCTCCTGCCCGCCTACATGATGAAGCTGAGCTGTCCACTGCAGTTCTGGAATCTATAGATCACTTATAATTCAATAAAATCATATCTGCTCCTCAGCTCTCACCCCTCCCATATGGGACAGAACAAAGCCATAGTCCCTTCTAATAGCAGGCATGTCATCTCAGCACGCCCCTGTTCTAACACTGGATAGAACCAAGTATCAGGGGGCTGGCAGGTAGGAAGAGCATGGAGACAACAGCCACACCGCTTCTACGCCCCCTATTCCCTTTCTTTGCTGTAGTAGAGTACCACAACCCCTTCACCCCTGGGCAATTTTCCATTTTTCAGTTTCCCTCCCCTTTTTCCTGGAGCCATAACCTTTTTATTTAGACATCAATATAATGTATAAGGGCTTGTTTTTTCCGGGTCAAGTTGAACTTTTGAATGACATCATTTATTTTACCATATAAAGAACTGGAAAATTGGGAAAAAAATGACAAGTGCAGTGAAATTGCAAAAAAAAAAAAAAGTGCCATTACACATTTGTTTCTTGGGTTTTTTATTTTTTATGCGCCAAGTTCATTATATGGTAAAACTGATGTGACAGTGTGATGCCTCGGGACAGTACGAGTTTGTAGATACCAAACATGTATACTTTTACTTCTATGTAAGTGGTAAAAAAAATTCTGAATGTTTTTAAGAAAATGAATTGCGATTTTCGCCATATTCCGTGAACAGTAGCTTTCTCATTTTTCAGGATCTGGGGCTGTGTGATGACTTATTTTTTGTGTCCTTAGCTAACGTTTTTAGATATAGCATTTTTGGGTAGATGCAATGTATTGATCGCCCTTTATTGCATTTTATTGCATTGTTGCGGTGACCAAAAAAATATTATTTTGGCATTTGGGCATTTTTTTCCGTTACATAGTTTACAGATCTGATTGATTGAGTTAATATTTGGATAGATCAGGCATTTTTGAACGCGGAGATACCAAATACGTGTAGTTTTAAAAAAATTTTATAGCTTTTTTTCAATGGGGCTAAAGGGGGGGTGCCTTGAACTTTTATGTTTTTTCTTTTTTTTTCATATTCTTAAAAACAGTTTTTATTTTTTCATTATTTTACACTGGGCCCTAAAGGGCCTCAATGCTGCACAGTCCAAATGCTTCTGCTATGCAGAGAGATGCTTCAGCATGTCTCTGCATAGCAGAAATCATCACCTTCTGCGGATGCCTGCCTTCGCTAGGCACCCACAGGAAGTGATTACAGACAGCATCCAGGGTCATCACAGGACCCTGGGCTGTCAAGGTAACCACCGGAGGGGTCCCGTGATCGCATCACAGGAGCTCCGATACCGGTGCGATCCCCACCGCAGTGCTTTAGATCGCACTGTCAGTGATTGACAGCATGATCCAAAGGGTTAACAGCATTGATCTGATCGCTGATCCAATCAGTGCTGTTAGCTACACATGTCAGCTGATCAGATCAGCTGAGAAGTGTGGAGAATGATGCAAGCTCAGCGCGTGAGCTCGCATCAGAGGGAGGGACATGGCCAAGGGTTTATATACAAGTCCTTGGTCATGAAGGGGTTATAGAACATCTGCCATCCCTCCTGACTGGTCTGTTTTAGTAAAATAACGTCACACTCCTACAAAGTATTTTCTCCTAACTCTACATTGTGCTATTCCTTTGTTATATCTCTTGACAACTGGATGTGTTCATTCTACTTGTTGGGTTATATAATACACACTGATAGGGCAGTAGTGCAGGGAATCATCCCAATGAGTAACATCCAGCTGTCAATTTATGCGTACATTTCTAGGAGGAATAACAGAGGAATGGCACAATGCAGACTTAGGATTAAGGCTACATTCACACACACCTTTTTTGATCCGTTTTTTTCTGGTGCGTTTTTCTCTCTTTTTCTGCTGCAAACCTGGATCAGCTATCCAAAAAACACGCACCAGAAAACAGATCATCCATGTTTTATCCATTTTTGCTGCGTTTTGGGTGCTGCGCTTTTTTTTTCTCCACTTAGAATGGTTTCTATGGGAAAAGAGCATGAGAAAAAAGCCACAGAAACTAACTTGCACTTTTCTTGGACGGATGAAACCACAAATTCCCTGTCAGAATGGCAAAAGGTGAAAACCCATTGACTTTGCTGGGTGTCCATTTGAGTGATCCATTCACTGCATTTTCACTGCAAAAACGGATGCAAAGAAAACAGATCAAAAATGGTAGGTGTGAATATAGCTTAAGGCTATGTGCCAACTTGAAATAGAGGTGCAGAGTTTATGATTCCAGATTCCGCTTGTGCAGAAAAAAACTCAGCAGAAAAATGTCTGTGCTAATGGTGCGTTTTTGCCGCGTTTTCTCATGTGGATTTTGATGTGTTATTTTTAAGCAATTGTTCTCTTTTGTGACTGTAAATAAAGCTAGGTTGGGCAGGGGGAATAAGGGTTTCAAGAAGTCATAATGTGACGTGGAGCGCCGCTGTATTTTTGGCCACCAGTCCAGGTACAGCAGGCAGGCACAGGCTGCCCTCTAACCCCAGCTGCCTAGTTTTACCTGGCTGGTAATCAAAAATATATTTTTGAAATTATTTTTTTTAAAAACTATGTGGGACCTTGCCATATTTTTGAATGCCAGCTAGGTACAGCAGGCAGGTACAGGCTGCCCCCTTCCCCCAGCAAGTTTTACCTGGGGGTAGGGGTCATAAAGGTTTAGCTAGGCAATCTTTACCTGGCTAAAAACCAAACATATAGCAAAGCCATTTTATTAATTTTTCATGAAATAATTAAAAAAAATTATGCAGGACTTTGCCTTATTTTTAGTTTCCAGCCAGGTACAACTTGGCGGCTGGGGGTTGGAATCCTCAGCTTTCTGGGCACCCCCTGCATATTGAAACCCACAGCCACCCCAGAAAATGGTGCATTCATAGAAGTACCATTGTCTGGCGCTGTACCCGACTCTTCCAGTTGCCCTGGTGCCAGTGGCAAACTGGGTAATAAAGGGGTTTTGCCAGCTGGCACTAAGTCCAAGGTTCCTATTGTCAGGCAAATGTAGGACTTGGCCATTAGGAACCTCTAATTAAATGTTAATAATACACAACACACAGAGAAAAATATTTTTATTAAAAAAAAAAAACACACACACACATATTTAAACTCCATCATTGTTATTCCCACATATCCCTCTGCGACGTCCGTTCATGCCAACATCCAAAATGGAATGAATTTCAGCTCTCACAGTGACCGGGGTGATGTTGTGATCTAGGTCACCTGAGTTCATCTCAAGCAACACGTCTCTCTCACTTAAAGTGAACTTTCCCAGGTTAGTTCACCTCAGGTCAGTGATCCACGTCACTCTATCTGACCTCAGGTGACCCAAACCGTGGCATCACCCCATTCATTGCGAGAGCTGAAACTCATTCAGTTTCAGGTCTTGACAGGAACGGACATCACAGACGATCATGGAGGGGTACATGGGAGTAACAAAGATGGAGTTTATATATGTGTTTGTATTTTTTGTTCTAATAAAAATATTTTTCTCTGTGTTGTGTATCTAATATTGGCCTGATATTAGGAACCACAGGCTTAGTGCCAGCTGGCAATATTCAACTGGCATTAACCCCTTATAACCCTGTGTGCCACCACCACGAGGCAGCTGGAAGAGCTGGGTGCAGATCCAGAAAATGGCGCTATGATAAATGCTGCGTTTTCTGGGGCAACTGCAGGCTGTAATGTGCAGCAGGGGGCCCAGAGTGCTTTGGCTTTCTTATGCTAAGGATTTCAGCCCCCAGCTGCCTAGTTGTACCTGGCTGGAAACCAAAAAATACAGCAAAGATCCACATAATTAAAAAAAAAAATTTTTTCAAGAAATAATGAAAAAAGGGCTCCACTGTATTTTAATAACCAGCCAGGTAAAAAGAAGTACCTGGGGGTGGGTGTCATCTTGTCCCTGCCTGCTGTACTTGGCTGGTGCCGGAAAATACAGAAGATCCTCATGTTATCATCGCAAAATATAATCAAACTAGATGGCGGTCCGATTCTAAAGAATCGGGTAGTCTAGAATACATATATAGTCTATTTACTAATAGTTAGGTGAGAGCGGTGAAATGAATTGTGTGTATACAGGTGGCTCAGTGGTTAGCAGTGAGTGCGGTGGCTCAGTGGTTAGCAGTGAGTGCGGTGGCTGAGTGGTTAGCAGTGAGTACGGTGGCTCAGTGGTTAGCAGTGAGTGCGGTGGCTCAGTGGTTAGCAGTGAGTACAGTGGCTCAGTGGTTAGCAGTGAGTGCGGTGGCTCAGTGGTTAGCAGTGAGTGCGGTGACTCAGTGGTTAGCAGTGAGTGCGGTGGCTCAGTGGTTAGCAGTGAGTGCGGTGGCTCAGTGGTTAGCAGTGAGTGCGGTGGCACAGTGGTTAGCAGTGAGTGCGGTGGCTCAGTGGTTAGCAGTGAGTGCGGTGGCTCAGTGGTTAGCAGTGAGTGCGGTGGCTCAGTGGATAGCAGTGAGTGCGGTGGCTCAGTGGTTAGCAGTGAGTGCGGTGGCTCAGTGGTTAGCAGTGAGTGCGGTGGCTCAGTGGTTAGCAGTGAGTGCGGTGGCTCAGTGGTTAGCAGTGAGTGCGGTGGCTCAGTGGTTAGCAGTGAGTGCGGTGGCTCAGTGGTTAGCAGTGAGTGCGGTGGCTCAGTGGTTTGCAGTGAGTGCGGTGGCTCAGTGGTTAGCAGTGAGTGCGGTGGCTCAGTGGTTAGCAGTGAGTACGGTGGCTCAGTGGTTAGCAGTGAGTGCGGTGAGATTGGTCAGCACAGTGGCTTTGGCAGAGTGGCCAGCGCAGCGGCGTGGGCAGAGTGGTCAGCGCAGCGGTGTGGGCAGAGTGGTGAGCACACACATACATCACACACACACTCGCTATAGTTAGCACTGACCCTGCGTCTTCCTCGCCGCTTGGATCCTGAGGCAACATGTCGCCACCCGCGGACGACTGGATCCAATATGGCGTCCGGGAAGTTTGGCGACACTTTTTGGACGCTATATTGGATTCAGTAGTTGGGGGGTGGCGACATGTCGACTGAGGATCCAGGCGGCTGATGCAGGGCCGGTGCTAACTATAGCGGAGTGTGTGTGTGTGCGTGTGTGTATGTGTGCGGACAAAGTGAGGGAAGTGCGGACAAAGTGACGGAAGTGAGTACATACACACATATATACCCATACTGTACATTGCATATGGAGGGGTGAGGAGAGCGGAGGCTGGAGGGCAGAGGACAGGGGAGGCTGGAGGGCAGAGGACAGGGGAGGCTGGAGGGCAGAGGACAGGGGAGGCTGGAGGGCAGAGGAAAGGGGAGGCTGGAGGGCAGAGGAGAGGGGAGGCTGGAGGGCAGAGGAGAGGGGAGACTGGAGGGCAGAGGACAGGGGAGGCTGGAGGGCAGAGGACTGGGGAGGCTGGAGGGCAGAGGACAGGGGAGGCTGGAGGGCAGAGGAGAGGGGAGGCTGGAGGGCAGAGCGGACTCTGGAGGGCAGAGGACAGGGGAGGCTGGAGGGCAGAGGACAGGGGAGGCTGGAGAGCAGAGGCTGGAGGGCAGAGGCTGGAGGGCAGAGCGGAGGCTGGAGGGCAGAGCGGAGGCTGGAGGGCAGAGCGAAGGCTGGAGGGCAGAGGAGGCAGGAGGGCAGAGGAGAGGGGAGGCTGGAGGGCAGAGGCTGGAGGGCAGAGCAGAGGCTGGAGGGCAGAGCGAAGGCTGGAGGGCAGAGCGGAGGCTGGAGGGGAGGCTGGAGGGCAGAAGACAGGGGAGGCTGGAGGGCAGAGGACAGGAGAGGCTGGAGGGGAGAGCGGAAGTTGGAGGGGAGAGGGTAGGCGGGAGGGGAGAGGGTAGGCAGGAGGGGAGAGGGGAGGCTGGAGGGCAGAGGAGAGGGGAGGCTGGAGGGCAGAGGACAGGGGAGGCTGGAGGGCAGAGGACAGGGGAGGCTGGAGAGCAGAGGAGAGGGGAGGCTGGAGGGCAGAGGACAGGGGAGGCTGGAGGGCAGAGGAGGCTGGAGGGCAGAGGAGAGGGGAGGCTGGAGGGCAAAGGACAGGGGAGGCTGGAGGGCAGAGGACAGGGGAGGCTGGAGGGCAGAGGACAGGGGAGGCTGGAGGGCAGAGGCGGGAGGGCAGAGCGGAGGCTGCAGGGCAGAGCGGAGGCTGGAGGGTTGAGCGGAGGCTGGAGGGCAGAGGACAGGGGAGGCTGGAGGGCAGAGCGGAGACTGGAGGGCAGAGGACAGGGGAGGCTGGAGGGCAGAGGCTGGAGGGCAGAGTGGAGGCTGAAGGGCAGAGCGGAGGCTGGAGGGCAGAGCGGAGGCTGGAGGGCAGAGCAGAGGCTGGAGGGCAGAGCAGAGGCTGGAGGGGAGGAGCGGAGGCTGGAGTGGAGGGGAGGCTGGAGGGCAGAGGACAGGGGAGGCTGGAGGGCAGAGGACAGGGGAGGCTGGAGGGCAGAGTACAGGGGAGGCTGGAGGGCAGAGGCAGGAGGGCAGGGCGGAGGCTGGAGGGCAGAGCGGAGGCTGCAGGGCAGAGCGGAGGCTGGAGGGCAGAGGACAGGGGAGGCAGGAGGGCAGAGGAGAGGGGAGGCTGGAGGGCAGAGGCTGGAGGGCAGAGCGGAGGCTGGATGGCAGAGCGGAGGCTGGAGGGGAGAGCGGAGGCTGGAGGGGAGAGCGTAGGCTGGAGGGGAGAGCGTAGGCTGGAGGGGAGAGCGGAGGCTGCAGGGGAGAGCGGAGGCTGGAGGGCAGAGAACAGGGGAGGCTGGAGGGGAGAGGGTAGGCGGGAGGGGTGAGGGTAGGTGGGAGGGGAGAGGGGAGGCTGGAAGGCAGAGGACAGGGGAGGCTGGAGGGGAGAGCGGAGGCTGGAGGGGAGAGCGGAGGCTGGAGGGCAGAGCAGAGGCTGGAGGGGAGAGCGGAGGCTGCAGGGGAGAGCGGAGGCTGGAGGGCAGAGGACAGGGGAGGCTGGGGGGCAGAGGACAGGGGAGGCTGGAGGGGAGAGCGGAGGCTGGAGGGGAGAGGGTAGGGGGAGGGGAGAGGATAGGCGGGAGGGGAGAGGGGAGGCTGGAGGGCAGAGGAGGAGGGGAGGCTGGAGGGCAGAGGAGAGGGGAGGCTGGAGGGCAGAGGAGAGGGGAGGCTGGAGGGCAGAGGACAGGGGAGGCTGGAGGGCAAAGGACAGGGGAGGCTGGAGGGCAGAGGACAGGGGAGGCTGGAGGGCAAGGGACAGGGGAGACTGGAGGGGAGAGCGGAGGCTGGAGGGGAGAGGGTAGGCGGGAGGGGAGGAGGGGGAGGCGGAGAGGCAGAGAACAGGGGAGGCTGGAGGGGAGAGGGTAGGCGGGAGGGGAGAGGGGAGGCTGGAAGGCAGAGGACAGGGGAGGCTGGAGGGGAGAGCGGAGGCTGGAGGGGAGAGCGTAGGCTGGAGGGCAGAGCAGAGGCTGGAGGGGAGAGCGGAGGCTGCAGGGGAGAGCGGAGGCTGTAGGGCAGAGGACAGGGGAGGCTGGAGGGCAGAGGACAGGGGAGGCTGGAGGGGAGAGCGGAGGCTGGAGGAGAGAGGGTAGGCGGGATGGGAGAGGGTAGGCGGGAGGGGAGAGGGGAGGCTGGAGAGCAGAGGAGAGGGGAGGCTGGAGGGCAGAGGAGAGGGGAGGCTGGAGGGCAGAGGACAGGGGAGGCTGGAGGGCAAAGGACAGGGAGGCTGGAGGGCAGAGGACAGGGGAGGCAGGAGGGCAGGGCGGAGGTTGGAGGGCAGAGCGGAGGCTGCAGGGCAGAGCGGAGGCTGGAGGGCAGAGGACAGGGGAGGCAGGAGGGCAGAGGAAAGGGGAGGCTGGAGGGCAGAGGCTGGAGGGAAGAGCGGAGGCTGGATGGCAGAGCAGAGGCTGGAGGGGAGAGCGGAGGCTGGAGGGGAGAGCGTAGGCTGGAGGGGAGAGCATAGGCTGGAGGGGAGAGCGGAGGCTGCAGGGGTGAGAGCGGAGGCTGGAGGGCAGAGAACAGGGGAGGCTGGAGGGGAGAGGGTAGGCGGGAGGGGAGAGGGGAGGCTGGAAGGCAGGAGACAGGGGAGGCTGGGAGGGGAGAGCGGAGGCTGGAGGGGAGAGCGTAGGCTGGAGGGCAGAGCAGAGGCTGGAGGGGAGAGCGGAGGCTGCAGGGGAGAGAGCGGAGGCTGGAGGGCAGAGGACAGGGGAGGCTGGAGGGCAGAGGACAGGGGAGGCTGGAGGGGAGAGCGGAGGCTGGAGGGGGAGGAGTAGGCGGGAGGGGAGAGGGTAGGGGGAGGGGGAGAGGGGAGGCTGGAGGGCAGAGAGGGCAGAGCAGAGGCTGGAGGGGAGAGCGGAGGCTGCAGGGAGAGCGGAGGCTGTAGGGCAGAGGACAGGGGAGGCTGGAGGGCAGAGGACAGGGGAGGCTGGAGGGGGAGGCGGAGGCTGGAGGGGAGAGGGAGGGAGGGGGAGGGGAGGGGAGGCTGGAGAGCAGAGGAGAGGGGAGGCTGGAGGGCAGAGGAGAGGGGAGGCTGGAGGGCAGAGGACAGGGGAGGCTGGAGGGCAAAGGACAGGGGAGGCTGGAGGGCAGAGGACAGGGGAGGCTGGGCAGGGCAGAGGAGGAGGGCAGGCGGAGGCTGGAGGGCAGAGCGGAGGCTGCAGGGCAGAGCGGAGGCTGGAGGGCAGAGGACAGGGGAGGCAGGAGGGCAGAGGAGAGGGGAGGCTGGAGGGCAGAGGCTGGAGGGCAGAGCGGAGGCTGGATGGCAGAGCAGAGGCTGGAGGGGAGAGTGGAGGCTGGAGGGGAGAGCGTAGGCTGGAGGGGAGAGCATAGGCTGGAGGGGAGAGTGGAGGCTGCAGGGGAGAGCGGAGGCTGGAGGGCAGAGGACAGGGGAGGCTGGAGGGCAAAGGACAGGGGAGGCTGGAGGGCAAAGGACAGGGGAGGCTGGAGGGCAGAGGACAGGGGAGGCTGGAGGGCAGAGGACAGGGGAGGCTGGAGGGGAGAGCGGAGGTGGAGGGGAGAGGGTGGGGGAGAGAGGAGAGGGGAGGCGGGAGGGGAGAGCGGAGGCTGGAGGGGAGAGTGGAGGCGGGAGGGGAGAGCGGAGGCTGGAGGGGAGAGCGGAGGCTGGAGGGGAGAGGCTGGAGGGGCAGAGGCTGGAGGGCAGAGGCTGGAGGGGAGAGCGGAGGCTGAAGGGGCAGAGGCTGGAGGGGAGAGGGGAAGAGGCTGGAGGGCAGAGGCTGGAGGGGAGAGCGGAGGCTGGAGGGGAGAGGCTGGAGGGGCAGAGGCTGGAGGGCAGAGGCTGGAGGGGAGAGCGGAGGCAGGAGGGGCAGAAGCTGGAGGGGCAGAGGGGAAGAGGCTGGAGGGCAGAGGCTGGAGGGGAGAGCGGAGGCAGGAGGGGCAGAGGCTGGAGGGGCAGAGGGGAAGAGGCTGGAGGGGAAGAGGCTGGAGGGGCAGAGGGGAAGCAGGAGAAATGTGCTGTGAAAATAAAAATTCAAATTTCGCGCCTGAAACTGTATTTGCCTCAACCAAGATGGGGGCGCGACCTGAGGGGGCGTAATTGTGGGCGGGAACTGGGCGGGGACTGTGGGAGGGAACTAAAGAATGATTGCGGCCGCCATCTTGGTTGAGGCATTTTGCGGGGAAGATGCCGGCTAAGAGGAAGCAGGACGTGGAGCTCCCGGCCGGAGTAAGAAGAGGTCGGGATCGGAGGGAAGACGTCTGGATGACCCGGAGATCGGGACGATCGAGGAAGACGGGGTGGTATGTATGAACTACGGGTGAATGCTGACAGTGTGTGTGTGTGAGTGTGTATGTGTGATGTGGTTGGGATGGTATGTGTGTGTTTGGGAGGACTGTAGTGAGAGGCTGTGTGTGTGTGTTTGATGAGACAGTAGTGAGGGGCCGATGGGTTACGGCGAAGGGCGGAACTTGGGCGAGCGGAACGTTCAAACGCCGGTGCCTGTAGCTGCACGGAAAGTTCAGCGCAGCTACCCCGCACTGTGACGTCAGCAGCATGGTCGAAGGCCATCACGGAAATAACCTTCGGGTTCCCCGGAAGTGGCCTTCGGCTTTTATATTATAGATTACAGCACGGGATCACAGCTGATTCTTTCCATGAGGTAAAATATTTCTCTGCCTGTCTCTAGAAAATATTTTACCTCAAAGAAAGAATTATTTGTGATCCTGTGCTGTAATGTCTGTATATTCTCTTTTGTCCGTCCCTGCCCAGGATCAATCCAATGCTCCGTGCACGGTCAGAAACCAAAATGAAACTGTACATAGCAGGGACACATATATAAGATTATCTCAGCACAGGAGATGTGGTATGAACAGACCATGTCCCTGTACAGTCACACATATCCATTACACAGTACATAGCAGGGACACATATGTAAGATTATCTCAGCACAGGAGATGTGGTATGATCAGACCATGTCCCTGTACAGTCACACATATCCATTACACAGTACATAGCAGGGACACATATATAAGATTATCTCAGCACAGGAGATGTGGTATGAACAGACCATGTCCCTGTACAGTCAGACACATCCATTACACAGTACATAGCAGGGACACATATATAAGATTATCTCAGCACAGGAGATGTGGTATGAACAGACCATGTCCCTGTACAGTCACACATATCCATTACACAGTACATAGCAGGGACACATATATAAGATTATCTCAGCACAGGAGATGTGGTATGAACAGACCATGTCCCTGTACAGTCACACATATCCATTACACAGTACATAGCAGGGACACATATGTAAGATTATCTCAGCACAGGAGATGTGGTATGATCAGACCATGTCCCTGTACAGTCACACATATCCATTACACAGTACATAGCAGGGACACATATATAAGATTATCTCAGCACAGGAGATGTGGTATGATCAGACCATGTCCCTGTACAGTCACACATATCCATTACACAGTACATAGCAGGGACACATATATAAGATTATCTCAGCACAGGAGATGTGGTATGATCAGACCATGTCCCTGTACAGTCACACATATCCATTACACAGTACATAGCAGGGACACATATATAAGATTATCTCAGCACAGGAGATGTGGTATGAACAGACCATGTCCCTGTACAGTCACACATATCCATTACACAGTACATAGCAGGGACACATATGTAAGATTATCTCAGCACAGGAGATGTGGTATGATCAGACCATGTCCCTGTACAGTCACACATATCCATTACACAGTACATAGCAGGGACACATATATAAGATTATCTCAGCACAGGAGATGTGGTATGAACAGACCATGTCCCTGTACAGTCAGACACATCCATTACACAGTACATAGCAGGGACACATATATAAGATTATCTCAGCACAGGAGATGTGGTATGAACAGACCATGTCCCTGTACAGTCACACATATCCATTACACAGTACATAGCAGGGACACATATATAAGATTATCTCAGCACAGGAGATGTGGTATGAACAGACCATGTCCCTGTACAGTCACACATATCCATTACACAGTACATAGCAGGGACACATATGTAAGATTATCTCAGCACAGGAGATGTGGTATGATCAGACCATGTCCCTGTACAGTCACACATATCCATTACACAGTACATAGCAGGGACACATATATAAGATTATCTCAGCACAGGAGATGTGGTATGATCAGACCATGTCCCTGTACAGTCACACATATCCATTACACAGTACATAGCAGGGACACATATATAAGATTATCTCAGCACAGGAGATGTGGTATGATCAGACCATGTCCCTGTACAGTCACACATATCCATTACACAGTACATAGCAGGGACACATATATAAGATTATCTCAGCACAAGAACATTTTTTTTAAAACACATCCAATTGTGGAAATTATTATTATTATTACAAGATCTATTGATTAAAATGAACTTTTAAATTAACTTTGTTTGTGGGAAAACCCCTTTAAGTATTTAAATGGTGTAAGTTGTGTTCACAGTTATCGGTCTACACTTGATGTCAATTTTGAAGGAAGGACCCATCTGTTTTCTGCTTTTTTTAAAATTAAAATAAATAATAAAAAAAATATTTTAACATTAAAATTCCAGTGCATCAAGAAACCAGTGCATACCTTAACAACACTTTTAGTATAGGTATCAACCTGCTGGCCAAGATTAAGGACTTGAAGGTCACTCTGAAGACATTCCAGGGTTATGAGGGTTTTTGGATCCTAAAACAAAGCAGATAGATACATATGAACAAAAACCACTGATAAAATAGACTTCCAGTAATCAGTTGTCAGCTTCATAGAAACTAAGCAGCAAAGTGTAAATACTCTGCAACATCAACACAATGGGACTTAAAGGAGTTTACCGACAAGAAAAGTTTATATTAATGTACTGTGTAATGGCTGTGTCTGACTGTGCAGGGACATGTCTGACCATACCACATCTCCTGTGCTGTGATAATCTTATATATGTGTCCCTGCTATGTATTCTCTAATGGTTGTCTCTGACTGTGCAGGGACATGGTCTGATCTTACCACATCTCCTGGGTGGAGATAATCCTATATATGCGTCCCTGCTATGTACTGTGTAATGGATGTGTCTGACCGTACAGGGACATGATCTGATCATACCACATCTCCTGTGCTGAGATAATCTTATATATGTGTCCCTGCTATGTACTGTGTAATGGATGTGTCTGACCGTGCAGGGACATGGTCTGATCATACCACATCTCCTGTGCTTAGATATTTTTATATATGTGTCCCTGCTATGTACTGTGTAATGGATGTGTCTGACCGTGCAGGGACATGGTCTGATCATACCACATCTCCTGTGCTTAGATATTTTTATATATGTGTCCCTGCTATGTACTGTGTAATGGTTGTGTCTGACCGTGCAGGGACATGGTCTGATCATACCACATTTCCTGGGCTGCAGAGGACACAAAAGAGTACACAGACATTATGGCATGGGATCAAAGATGATTCTTTTTGTGAAGTAAAACATTTCTCAAAAAAAAAATCATCTATGATGTGCTGTAATGCCTGTGTACTCTTTTGTGTCCTTTCCGGACCAGGAGATGTGGTATGATCAGACCATGTCCCTGTAGGGTCAGACACATCCATTACACAGTACATAGCAGGGACACATAAGATTATCACAGCACAGGAGATGTGGTATGATCAGACCATGTCCCTGTACAGTCAGACACATCCATTACACAGTACATAGCAGGGACACATATATAAGATTATCTCAGCACAGGAGATGTGGTATGATCAGACCATGTCCCTGTATGGTCTGTAGGATATATCCATTACACAGTACATAGCAGGACACATATCTAAGTTTATCTCAGCACAGGAGATGTGGTATGATCAGACGATGTCCCTGCATGGTCAGTCGTACACACAGTTATTACACG